>BQNB010021255.1:0-64454 GCA_026074375.1 Tanacetum coccineum | reverse complement strand
TAAAGATGTTATGTGTTCTTATTTGCAATCTTCATTTGATTTAGATGAGATCACTGAATTACAATGCTTATATCTTCATAAAGTCAGGGAATGTGACTATCTTACACAAAAGCTTTCTGAACAAACTGAATTTGTAAGTAAAGATATTTACACTGAGCTTTTACGGAGTTTTGCTAAATTAGAAAAACACTCTATTTCTCTTGAAATCGCTTTACAAGAATGTCAAGAACAACTGAAAATGACACAGTTTGCAAAGAAAAGGCTGTCATCAAATGTATTTCGAAAGGAATACGTGAATATATTTTGAAATACAGATTTGAAAGCTCAACTGCAGACAAGAACATTGAATAAGGTGAGTTTATAGAAAACTCATTGAAAAATGCAAAGGAAAATCTGTGGACACTAAGTTTGATAAACCATCTGTTGTTCGACAACCAAATGCTTAAAGGATTCCAAAACCATCAGTTTTAGGAACGGTTCCTTTTTCAGACTCTCTTGAGAGAAAATATTTTGCAAAGAAAAAGTCGGTTTTAAAAACTAATGAGTCAGAGGGTTTATCAAAACCAGTCACTCCACAGAATTTGCCTCAAACAGCAACGCAAGCTGTAAGAAACACAAATGTGATTAAACAGCATGTATTGAATTGCAAGTAGTAAAATACCTCACCATACTAGAGCACCTCAGTTGAATCAGACTTCTAGGAATACTAATCCTGCGTATCTACATTCTACAGGTGTAGCGCACAATAACCTAATGTTAGCAGACAAAATTAGGAGCAAATCAAATGAAAGGATAAGGTCTTGCCAAACACTAGTCATAGTTGAAGTTTAAGAAGACTGAAGTAGAAGAACACCCTAGGATTTCTAGTATTTCTAATCAACAAAGTCTGTAACTGCGTGTAATGACAGTTTAATGTCCAGAACTTCAAATGTTAATGCTGTTTGTGTAACTTAAGAAAATTGTGTGTTTAATTCGAATAATGATGCTTGTGTTTCTATGTTTATTAATGACGTGAATGCTAGAACTAAAAATGCCTAGTAGTTCCTATTAGTAATAGAAAAACCCATAAAGTCATGCGAACAAATCTGTTGCAACACCCTATAAGAAAATAGTTGCATCAGAAATCCACTATTCATAATTAAAGAGTTACTATGGTGTAGTATAAGAAGACTAATGGGCGTGGAAATGGTGGATAGCACAACAATGCCCATCAGCATATACATGGGTTCCTAAGACAAAAAGAAAATGGGTACCTAAAGTTAGGAACGAAAGTGTGACTAAGAAAGTTAGTTTTTCCATAGATAATGTATCTAGGATAACTAATGTCTTAAAACTCACAAAAACTTTAGGATCCAATTTTCATGTATTCCTTCATCCTATATCTATTGCAGATTGTAAAACTCTTCCTATTCATTGTGACTCTGGATGCACAAAGACTTGACGGGCATGCTATCTCTCTGTGCAATTTTGTTGAAAAATTACTCTGGGTATGTTCATTCTTGGCATGATCAATTTGCTATAATTCTTGGTTATGGAGATTTGAGTTTAAGGAATTATCACGATCAAAAGGGTTTACTATCGTTCGAGGGTCTATTCACCAATCTTTATCTCGTTTGGTCTAATTCTATGATGCGATTTGGAGGTGCATTTCGGAATCTACGTGTTTTGTTAGAGATCTTCAAGGAAACGATTTACTAACCGGTAATCTTGGATCTGATCTCTTATACCAAAATTTCTATTCAAGAAACAATTGTTTCATCAACTTAATCTGTCTCATGGCTAAAAGCATTCACAACTCAAGCATGGTTATGGATACGAAGATTTTTTCATCTACAACTTCGACTACATCAACTTGCTTTCAAAGAAAGATGTTGTGATTGGTTTACCAAAACTGAAGTATGTCAAGGATCAACTATGTTCCTCTTGTGAAGTGAGTAAAGCAAAACGAAGTTCATTCAAGTCAAAGACTGTTCCAAGTTCAAAAGGATGGTTAAATTTGCTTCATATGGACTTATGTGGTCCAATGCGGGTTGCAAGCATAAATGGGAAGAAATATATTCTGGTAATCGTCGACGACTACTCCAGATACACTTGGACTCTCTTTCTACGTTCCAAGGATGAAACACCAAAAGTTTTAAAAGACTTTCTCAAGATGATCTAAAGAAATCTTCAAGCCCTAGTAATTTCTGTTCGCACTGACAGAGGCACTAAGTTCTTAAACAAGACATTTAATGCATTCTTTAAAGAAGAAGGAATTGAGCATCAAACTCGAACACCTGAACAGAACGGCGTTGTCGAAAGACGAAACCGCACTCTTGTTGAGGCTGCTCGAACGATGCTTTCAGCTTCTAAACTTCCTTTATTCTTTTGGACTGAAGCAATTGTAACCACATGCTATACTCAAAACAGATCAATCATCATCCCAACTCATGAGAAAATGGCATATCACATCATTAATGACAGAAAACCCTCAATTAAACACCTTCACATCTTTGGTTGCACATGTTACCTAACCAGAGATGGTGAGAACTTGGATAAGATGAAATAAAAAGGGGATCTGTGCATTTTGGTGGGATACTCCACTCAGTCAAAGGGATATCGTGTCTACAACAAGAGAACAAGGTTGATAGTTGAATCCATCCATCTAAGATTTGATAAGATCAAAGAGATGTCAGAGACGCCTGTTGCTAATGACACTTCAGGCCTCGTTCCCCAATGACAAAAGGTGTCAGATTATGACAACTCTGACCCCGCACCAGAACTACAAAATGTTTCTCCTTCAGCAGATGCAACAGCTCAATCACAACAGGAGTTGGATCTTCTTTTTGGTCCTTTGTACAATGAATTTTTCAATGATGGTACTTCTCGTGTCAACAAGTCTTCTTCTCCCACCGACAATTCTATTCAAAAAGACACACTACCTTCAATGCATATTCAACCTACATCAGAACCGACAACTCCAACAAATGTTCATGCTGAGGAAAACAACGATAATCAAGCAGAATTTACCAATCCTTTCTGTACACCGGTACAAGAAAATGTTGAGTCTTCCTCACGCAATATTGGTACTTTAAATATGCATACCTTCAATCAACCTCAAGATTCCGAATATCGATGGACAAAAGATCACCCGTTAACTCAAGTTCGTGGCAATCTATCCAAGCCAGTGCAAACAAGACGACAACTTGCAACAGATCCTGAAATGTGTATGTTCGCACTCACCGTGAGTATTGTTGAACCAAAAAACATTAAGGAGGCAATGGCTGATTCTGCATGGATAGAAGCAATGCAGGAAGAACTTCATCAGTTTGACAGACTACAAGTCTGGGAACTCGTTGACAAACCTTTTGGCAAGAACGTAATCAAGCTAAAGTGGTTATGGAAAAAAAAAGATGAAGACCAAACTGTAATTCGCAACAAAGCATGACTTGTGGCAAAGGGTTATGCTCAGGAAGAGGGTATTGATTTTGAAAAATCATTTGCTCCAGTTGCTCGCTTGGAGGCTGTCAGGATTTTTGTCGCATATATAGCACATAAGTCTTTTCCAATTTATCAGATGGACGTGAAAACGACATTTCTTAATGGTCCATTGAAGGAGGAGGTTTATGTTGCATAACCAAACAGATTCGTTGATCCTGATTGTAACGCCCCGACCCAAAAGGGTAGAAGTATTACAAATATGGTGTGACATCAAAAGCATTCATAATCATAACACAAGCATAAACAGCGGAAGTCTTAAATAATTAACCAAAGGATAATAAGTCAACATGACTTAAGGTACATAAGTTCTCAAAGGATAAACATATCCAAACGAAATAACAAATGTCTTGAAAAGAAACAATTCATATATCAAAACTAAGATCTCTAGGGTAAGTCCACACTCAGCACTCATAATCTGAAAGCAAAACCCCAGCTCCTAGCTTAGATACCTGCCGCAGGAAAAGAAAGTGCGGCTGAGCTTACAAAGCCCAGTGAACAGATATATATAATCGAATACAAAAAGATAACGGAAAGTCAAAGGATACGATACAAGGTACAAAGGATATCACAATACATGATCAAAGGAATACAAATGTAGGGTAAGACAATTCAAAAGATCAAATCATAGTGTAAGGTAAGATGAATCAGAGAATCAAATTAAGTTAAGTTCAATCACCAAGCCCAAACAAATCAGTGCAAGCTGTATGTTATATGATGCAAGATGTCAAGCAATGACCTGCGAAAAACACCTCAAAGAGGTTTAAAAGGATCTTTTCTATACTTAAGAGGAGACCATTCAGATGGACTATGGACCGAAGGGTTCTGGCTTTGAACTAACAGCTTTTTCAGATGTCGATCATGCCGGTTGCATTGATACTCGCAAAAGCATATCTGGAGGAATACAGTTCCTAGGTGATAAACTAGTCAGTTGGATGTCAAAGAAGCAAGACTGTACTGCAATGTCATCCACAAAGGCTGAATACGTGGCGTTATCTGCAAGTTGTGCTCAAGTAATGTGGATGCGGACACAGCTTCAAGATTATGGCTTCAACTACGAACAAAATACCGTTTGTATTGCGACTCTCCAGTCACCATATCACTATTCATGTAACCGCGTGCAGCATCTCCCATACCAAGCACATCCATACTCGAGTTAATCATTTCATCAAAGAACAAAGGTTTGAAAACATATAATTTGGGAATATTTGTACTGTTGTCAGAATTGAATACCAATAGGCTAACATGTACTATATCCCTTGCCGATGGAAAGTTGCTGTATCCGTCAGACGAATTAGGATAAGGATGTTTGAATCCAAGCAAAACTGGAGGTTCTTGACAATAATCTGCTTGATGCCTCATCAAACATCAACATGTACATATTTTTGAAAAAAGAAAAATACAACAATATAAAATTTCAAAAAGAAAAATACAAAAATATAAAATTTCAAAAGAACATTACTAAATCAAAAAAAATCAAAAATTTCTTCAAAAAATAGGCTTCCTCAACATGTCCTCTTGGAATCATAACATATACGTACCTGAAATTGTTGATTAATATCGACACGGCGTGTAAATGAAGTGAAACAGGAGTTTTCAAATGCTTTCAAAACATATCATATCTAATTTTTCTTGATGGCTTATGTGCAAATATCCATACGTAACCGGACTTCAAATAAAAAAGTTTATCTATAAAGATAACGTATCTAACAAACGAGAATTAAACTTTTCTCGATCTGAGCGTTCTTAACCAAGACATTAAAAGTTTTAAGCCCAAGAAAAAGGATATGTACGCATTAGCCTACCCTTAAAGATGGAAGAGAAGTCTTCTAACTTGAGTTTTTCAAAAGGTAACATAATTTTTCAAAAATTTTCTCACAGACGATTGAATAATCTTCAAATTGCTGTTTTCAACCTCCATCTTTCAAGGGAGTTTTTTCGAAAAAACAACATATAATAGTTTTGGATGACATCACTCACACATGAACAAAAAGTGGGCATTCCTTATGTATTCAAACAATCCCAGAAAGTCCTCTTAATAACAAAAAGATTATAATGACAATATCAATAAATATAGTTATAAGATGAACTAAGTGTTCAACCTCGAATTTTATATTTATTTTACAACTTGGTATCATTGTTTTTTTGTGTCAAACAATATGTATAAATTGAGGGAGCAATTATTTCCATTACAATTCATCAAAGTAAAAGAATTCCCATGGTATTTCAAGACAAATTTTAATCACAAATATTTCAAAAACGAATGCATTATATTTATAAATAGCGGAGAGAAATGTATTTGAAATGTGATCTGAAAACAATAAACTGATCTTATCGACTCAAGTGCTTGATACTCCGTTGAAAATTGTTTTTATGATTACGATCTCATACCCTTACAACATCTTATTTCCGACGATTCTGAAGTCATAAGGTGGTAAGGTAGGATTATTTTGTCCTATGATCCAACCATTAACCCGAGGGATCTAACCCAAGGACACTCCATATTAGAAATAGCAGTCTTTAGTATGATTGTAGATAATGTGTAATAAGGAAGAATCCGACTAAGATTTGAGCTAACGACTAAACGAATCACAAAAAGGTTTATAATGACGCGTCTTGGTACAATGAAGGGTTGAAGAATGAAAAAGGAAATGTAGGATAAAGGGTGAAAAGAAAAAAGCGCTCCATACAACTTAGGCAGAAACAGGTCAACACATATTGCTGTCAGAATCACAATGTTATTGCTGACAATTGAAAACAACATCAAGGACCCCAGTGATGCAATGCACGAACCACTCCCATCCATTCATAAGTATCTCCTCAAAAGAAACTTGTCTCATTTGCCAGAGAATACACTCGACTACTATTGACTTTTTCACTCCATTAGTTAATATTGAATAGGTGGCATGTCTGCCCAATCACAGCCTCTAATTAAATAAACCAAAACACATTTACTAATCGAGTCTGGACCAAGAGATCATCAATAGTACACTCATTAGGAACAGCAATGTCCAGGACAAACACTTGGGGAACAATCATTAAGTTCACTACTGTTTACTAGAGTCCTACGCATTACCTTGTTCATTTTTTCCAGAACATTCAGCAGTGATACTCTTTAGTCACTCACAATGGACGAATGGAAATCCTTCCAGTGTCATCATCAAACAACACTATGGTTGGAGACTTGCGAGATTCTATATGAATCAGGCTTGTGTCAACTGGATATCGATAAAGTTCCAGTAAATTAATTGAATGCACATAATCATAAAGATAGTAACTCTATCTGAAACACTCTTGCCGTGTTGTCATCTTTGAGACGTTCCGTAATGGAGAACTAGCCATGGTTTATAAGGTTACCGGGTTTGTAGATAAAGTATTTTGAGTGTTTTAAGCATGGCACAAATACTATACATCTGTGTAGAAGATCCTAACGCCTTTGAGCCAGAAACCCTGTCAAGGAGAGGCTTTGAATCTACCCTGCTCACAGGTATAGTATTTATACTATAAAACTCCCTACGGAACCAGGTTAATCTAACCAAATCCGACGAAATAGACAATGCATATACCGTGTCCACCTCTTCATTGCGAACACAGTTTTATTTCATGAAACATAAATATGAGAGGTGATGCTCATTCCATCTGAATTCGGATTCATTACCACATGCTCAGGCTCAATCTACAAACAGTCTATACAGCTCAAGATTCCAAGAATCATGAAAGCTCAAGAATTAAAGACAAAGACTTCCTCACAAACTCTGATATACAAGATCTTCCTTCAAAGATATCAAGTCTATCAAGGGAGATTGTTAGCAAGCTTTCAAAGATATCAAAGTATGAGCAGTGTTGGATCCAAGACACAAGATCCCAAGGTGGCAAAGACGATCAAGACGGAAGGATAAAGATTTAAAGATCTCGGACGGAAAAGATGAAGTCTAAAGACAATGACAAAGGCTCAAGATCAAATATCACAAAGCATGAAGGAACAAGCCTACAACGTAGACAGTGACAAAGATCACAAGAGCTTAACGGCAAAAGCAATCTCGTTGATCTCACGAAGGAGTGTCACAATGAACTCACTTCGGGGGAGATTGTTAGCCTCAAAATATTGAGTCAAACAATGAAAGTTCGTTCATAATTGTATTAGGTCTCTGTCACTAAATTAATATACGTTGTAATAGGCTAGACGGGTAAACGGGCTCTTATTTGTAATCTAATCGGTCACATGTATTGGGTGAAAGCCCAAGTAAACCCAAGCCCGGCCTGTAGACTTACTAAAGGCATGCAAGCCTTTTAGTCTTAACTATAAATACCCCTCTCTAAGGATGGAGAGGGTGTTGGTTCATTTGTAACTTTTCATTTGCAAGTAATCCTTCCATTTTCTCTCATTCTCTCTCTCTAAAATTCTTCTCATCTCCTAATCTTAATTGCTTGTTCTTAATATGAAGTGAAGTGATTTATTGGTTACCGACATATAATAATGGGAATAAATTAACATGTAAAAATTCAAATCCTATCATGGATGAAAACTTTAAGTTGTGGGCACAATCTATATGGATCTTCTTATCATAGTCGCAATAACTAGGGTAATCATCAATTTTAGTATCAAGTTCATCATCCCTAGTTCTAAAGTTCCTCAATTACCCCCACCTTCCTCAATGGTGGGCATTAAATCATCACATTGATTTCTTCTAAGCTCAAATGGTTTATTTAGATCATTTAATTCGAGGTAATCTCCATTCAAAGGGTCGGAATGACTATTAATTCACCAAATCTCTCGCCATAAGCCTAGCTTCAAAATCAAGCTCCATTTTTTCTCTTAAACTTAGCATGTAGACCCTCTTAATTAAACTACTAGCAGGTTTAACACTTTTGAAAATAATTCTTTCTTCCCCAATCCTCAAAGTAATCTTTCATTTGTAAACATCAATCTTAACACGGGCGGTTGACAAAAATGGTCTTCTAAGGATCAAGGGCACTTTGATATCCTCGGGCATATCTAAAATTATAAACTCTGCTTAGGGAAAAAACAAATTTTTTTTTTTTTGTTTTTTTTATGGCCAAAAAAATAACCTACCTAACCACATTTTCCAACTAGTCCTTTTAGATATTTCACTATCCTGTCGCCAAAAATCAACTGTTGAACTTAGTGTGAGCTAATCGCTGCTAAATCCTAATTAATGGTAGGTTGAGAGAGGCAGAACACTAACCTAGCTCATAAGTCAACAAGGGAATTACAAAATAAACATTATGTAAGAAAGCCAGTGTAAAGTGAAACTCCTTGGATCTTTCTCCTTTCGGGGTATGGAATTATTGATATGTGAAGCTTCAGAGTAAGCTTTTGAGAATTGTGGTCTATATGATCCCTTCTTTTCTTCACAGTAGTAACCATTCAAATGACTTGGGAACGGAATCATCATTTGTCTTGTCCACGTACATCATGTACGTTGATATCCAGTAGATACGTGCTATGGAGATCCAAATTACGCGTATTGGATATAATCAACTTAATAGTAGGTCGAATGGAACTTGAACTTGATCTCTCGGGTGTTGCTTTAGTAACAAGATAGACTTGCTAAATCCTCTTTATCTTTCCTGTAGTACCTACTCATTTGCGCCGTTTGAATCTCTAAAGTTTTAATCGTTGCTCTTTTTTGAAAATTGGCAGCATCCTAGAAGCTCGGATTTCTTTAAGTTAAATTAGAGTTTTTCTTCATTCTCTTTGCTAATTCATCTCATAAATTTGTTCAGGGTATCTTCCATAACTGCTTCATTTTGGTACAAGATTCGCATGTTCTTTGCTAGAATCCATTCTGCTGCTTCTATAATCCCCCACCTTGAAAAGGTCCACCAAATTACTGTAGTAAGACTTCTTCAAGGTTTTCCCTTCTTCTTGAGTGGGCAAATCTTGGTGTATGGGTCCTTGCATGTTCGCATACCAACTTGACAGCATAAACATTTTTCATTCCACTTTCTTGATCTCTCCCAAGATTGTTGATTGTGCTTGTATACGCTGCCAATCCCGTCCAAAGTTTTGTACTTCTTGACCTAGATGTTCCATTGTGCCATTTTGGAGAGTATTCAGCCATTTCTTGAATGGCCACCTTTGCATCAGCAGCAGTTTTTGATGGTATTGTACCTCTAGAATCAAGAATCTGTCGAGTAGGAATTCTCAATCCATTATAGAACAAGATTACCTCCCGCATCTCCGTTAAATAGTGTTGAGGACAGCTTCATCAAGATTCTTTAAAGTAGTCCCTGTGCTTGGTAAAGGTTTTCCTTCTGCTCTTGCTGAAAGTTGTTAATTTACCTCCATTTCATTGCAGTTCGAGTAGTAACAATATTTGTTCAAAAATTTTGTATTAAACCACCCAAAAATTTTAAAATTGAACCATTGGTTTGGTTTCTCAGCCAACGGCTTGCGGCTACTGCCAGTTAAGGACTTAGGGATTGCTCGAAGCATCACATTGTCTAAATAGAATACTTGAATGTGGAATAGATCAACAATCTCAATATATTTGCTCAATGTGTTCGTAATTCGATCTTCCATATCTGAACCGCTAAGGTTTGTACTTAGTTTCCTTGAGAATTGGCCACTTTAGTTCAAAGTTATCCGTGTTTTTCATATTTTAGAGGCCTGGCAACCCCGATCCATAGTCAGACTCGGTTCTTGCTCATAGTAATTGCTCATAGTTTCCGCATTGTTTCCTTCCAGCAACTTCTTCCTTCGAGTATCTTGGACAGAGAAATAAATTGAAATCAAGTGTATACTCCAATTTCGTCAGACTTTAGTGTCTTGAGTGGCTTCCTAGATGATCGAAATTCTCGTTCCGGATCCTTGAAAGGTGTAAATAGATCATTCGTTGAACTCCTTGTCATGCACTAACTGAACCAAAGGATAAACAATCAGTAGGATAGGCTCTTAAGGATAGAAAAAAAATTAGCACGGAAATCAAATACAAAAACTAAGATTCTGATTCTGTTTTAGATGATCGATACGCCGTATTCAATAGAAGTAAATACGCCATATTAATCAGTTGAACGAATCCGCTATATTAGATAGAAAGTTGGATGCGCTGCATCCAATGGAAGTAGATACGCCGTATGGAGTTATCGACCAGAACAATGTATTAGGAAAACAATTAAATACACAAACAATTATACAAGCAAATAATTAAACTAACAAATATACAAAAATATATAGAATATACAAGAATATACACTAATCTAATTAACAATACTCCTAAGGGTTAGATCTATTCTAACAACCAAAATATAAAATAAAAATCAAGATTAATTTCATTCCCCGGCAGCGGCGACAAAAACTTGATGTGTCGTTGTGTGATGTATATTTTTATGATTCAAGTTTTAAATTTATATTTTGCCGACTTAACCAAAAACAACACTTTAACGGGCAGTGTACCCGGTCGGTGGTAGATTCGTGTAAGTAGGTGTGAGTCGAACACTTTTGAAGCGCGGTTAAATTTGTCAATTTATTTAATATTTGGGTTATCTAATAAAGTCAAACCTATGCGTAATCCGTATGTTAATTCTAATCCTAATTCTAACATTGAATAGGAGGTTCAAGCCTAGAGACTGGCACGGGTTTGGTGGTTGACTACAATCAATTCAAGAAACTTTAACCTATGCAAGAAAATTTAACCAAAAAGATAAAAGAGCGGTCAAGCCTTATATAGGAAAACTGTATTAGCCTCATTAATCCGATTTAGATTGGATTTATTATATTCAGTGGTAATGATTACTTATCTCGAGTGAGGCAGTATCATGTTCTTAACTTTAGGCCGGGACTTCATCCTAAGACCTAGACACATTAATTCTGTCAAAATTAAACGTATCCTCATAAAGCATCCTTATTTGCTGATTATAATCTATCATAGGGATTAAAGCAATGGTGATCTTTGGTAGAAGGCCGCTAGCTCATATTAGACTTTACCCACTTAGCTGGTTAATGCGATTATACTCTAGTAGTCTACTTGTCTAACTATCCAAATGGAATCAAAAAACGTTATTGTTGAAATAGCTAGTTTTTTTCACCTCTATGTCCAATTTTCAATAAACCAAAGGCAATATCGATATCTAGTTAACCTAGAAGCGTACCTACACAATTTAGGCAGGACAATAGGTTGATCCTATGATTCTAGATGTATAAATCACTATATGGAGAAGCTTATCTATTTGGGCCCGTATTACTAGATCTAGTTGAATGATAGGTAAACATACAAGAGCAACGTTGAAACAATATTAATTGATAAACTTATACAAGCATACAACGATAAATTAAGAATCGAGATTAGTAAACAAAAACAACATTCCAGATTCTTCATAAAGAATGGCCTAATACCCAATGTATTCTATCTTCAGAACATCATAATTAATAAAACAAAAGTAATGGCGCATCGCCTAGGTAAACTAACTGAGTTAACGAATATACCAAAACTAAAACGATACAAAAGTATAGAGAACTACACTATTTCTCCTAAGGATTAGGAATTCGTTGCAACACCTCTTTTGCTCTTTTTCTCCTCTGAAAATTAACTTTTGTGGTTTAGGTATCGAGAATATTATTTAGCACACTTAAAACTCGTTTTTAAGTTTTCTATTTATAAGGTCTGGAGTCGGTGTCGATATGGCGTATCCAATGTATTGGATTACGGCGTATTAGGGTTTCTTGAAGTAGGGACCACGTTTGATATCTTCCAAAATATTCACATACTATATCTCCAATATGGCGTATTGGTCTTCACTGGATACGGTGTATTGATCATGTGGTCTTCGTGGTCTTTGGTGAGTACAGGCACGGATACGCCATATCTTCCTTGATGGATACGTCGTATTGGTTATCAAACAGTAAATCTTCAAATATCTCGTTTAAGCTCCAGAATGCGTGCCTTTTAGTCAAGTTTCACCAAGTACTCCATAATTACTGCAATTCTCAAATAAAAACGATTAAGTAACAATTCTTTGAAATAATTATACAAAATGGGTCAATTACATGGGATAAATGATGCTATAAAATAGACGTTATTTGATGTCATCAGTTGCTTAGTAGAATAGTAGTCCTCACCATGAATAGGGATAAAGTAGTGTAAGACCTCACAAGCTCATGCATGGTGCATGGGAGGGTGAAGACAAGAGTGTCATTTTCTTGCACATGTGTTTGTTTAATGGGTGAAAAAGTAAAAAGATGCTCTTTGAATTAATTAAGTGTGTGTGTGTGTGTGTATTTAGAGTATATGGGGAGGGGATGCACAAAATTCGTAGCATTAAAACACGATACGTACGATAACTAGGGTTTACATGCAAAGGTGACAACTTTTCGGGTCTCCGTTTGACCTAAAACACGAAAAACGTAAAATGCACCCGAAAAACGTAGAAATTGTAAACGTAAGTGTACGTAACCTACGTAGCAATTTAAAATGATAAGATTATGCATATAATACTTAGACTAATCCAAGTCCAAAGTCGGAACGCATCCGATGACGTTTTTTAGTTTTTACGTGGGACACCTTCCCGAAATATTGCCAATTTAACACGTAACTTATAAAAATTAAAATTGAGCATGGAAAAGTTTAAATAAATGACCTAAAATTTATGAGGTGTGACATTCTTCCCCCATTAAAAGAATTTTTCCTTCAAAGCTCAAGATGTAGCTTTTGACGTAGATGCAGGGTTAGCGAAAAGATGTGGATACTTTTTGTGCATTTGGTCTTCACGCTCCCATGTAAATTCAAGGCCTCACCTTGAATTCCAACGTACTTTGACAATCGGGATATGGCTCTGCTTTAAAGGTTTGACTTTACAATCCATGATTTCAACCGATTCTTCGATGAAATGAAGCTTATCGTCGATTTGAATTTCGTCCAACGGGATAACAAGCGGTTCGTCGGATAAACATTTCTTCATATTAGAAATGTGAAAAGTACTATGAACACGGCTTAGCTAATCCGAGAATTCAAGTCGGTAAGCAATTGTTCTAACTTTAGCAAGAACCTTGAAAGGTCCAATATAACGAGGGTTCAGCTTTCCCTGTTTACCGAAATGTATCACCCCTTTCCATGGCGATACTTTCAACATAACCTTATCTCTAACTTGAATCTCCAATGGCTTACGTCTCCTATCAGCATATCTCTTTTGTCTATCACGTGTCGCTTGAATACGTTTCTTGATTTGGATGACCTTTTCTGTAGTTTCATGAATAATTTTTAGGCTAGTAAGCTGAGCATCTTCAACCTTAGCCCAACAGATAGGCAATCGACACTTACGACCGTACAATGCTTCGAACGGTGCGGCTTTAATACTTGTGTGATAACTATTGTTGTACGAAAATTCCACCAAGGGTAGATGCCTATCCCAACCTTTTCCAAAGTCGATCACACAAGCACGCAACATGTTTTTCTAAGTTTGGATGAGGGGTCTTTAACTTTGACCATGATCGGATTGGGTGAAAAGCATACTCCAATATAATTGAGTACCTAGAGCCTTCTAAAGCTACTGCCAGAATTGAGATGTGAATCTACCATCTCGAGTACAAATGATCAAAACTGGCACACCATGCCTCGTGACTACTTCCTTCAAGTATTGTCTAGTCAACTTCTCTATTGAGTAGTTCCCCTTCATTGGTAGAAAATGAGCAGATTTAGTAAGGCGGTTGATAAATGAGCAGATTTAGTAAGGCGGTCGACAATACCACAAAATATGTGTCTTGTCAGCAGTCACGTCTTCCGAGCCAAGTTATAACGAATCCAATGTATGTTTTCCCACTTCCATATTGGGATCACAGGTTGAACCAATAAACAGAAGTTTTTGTATTTTACGCCTTGACCTTGCAAGGTCAGACACTTACTAACGTATGAAATACTCAGCTTCATAATGAGGCCCCCTATAACATTTTTCAAATCTTGGAACATCATGTCCGCTCCAGTGATCGAATACTTTGACTTATGCGACTCGTACATAATCAAAGCTCTCAAGTCACCAAAACAAGGTATCCAACTCCTATTCTTCAAACACAATGTGCCGTTAATGCGGGGCTCAAGCTTCTTAATCATACCACACAAATCTTTGGTTCCATAATTCTATTCCTTTCTCGCCTTAACTTGAGCATTAAAAATTTACATAGGAAGGTTCAAACCAATCGTCATAACCAAAGCTTGAACTCGTAGTGGCTTAATCCGTTCCTTTTGGCTTAAAGCATCCGCCACCATATTTGCCTTTCCCGGATGATAACGAATTTCACAGTCGTAGTCACTCAACAATTCCAACCACCGACATTGTCTCATGTTCAACTCCTTTTTGATCAAGAATATGTTGCAAAGTCTTATGATCAGTAAACACAATGCACTTCGTGCCATACAAATAATGTCTCCACATGTGTAGTGTAATTCTTCTCGTGAATCTTGAGTTGGCGAGATGCGTAGGCTATGACTTTTTCCTTTTGCATCAAAATTACGCCCAACCCCTTGTGCGAAGTATCACAGTAGACCACGAAGTTCTAACTTCCTTCGGGTAAAGCCACAATTGGCACACTACACAATTTTTTCTTCAATAGTTGAAACACATCTTCTTATTTTTCTCCTCAATCAAACTTTACGCTAGCCTGAGTCAATTTCATCATAGGCTTAGCGATCTTTGAGAAACCTTTGATAAATCATCGGTAATAACGAGCAAGGCCTGAGAATTGACGAATCTTGGTTAGAGTCTTTGGTGACGCCTAATTCTTGATTCACTCAATTTAGCAGGATCAACGTGAATTCCTTCGCTATCAATCATGTGACCGAGAAATTATACCCTTGAAAGCAAAATGTCACACTTTGAAAACTTGGCGTACAACTCCTCATTCTTAAGTAATTCCAAAATTAACTTAAGGTGATCTTCGTGTTCTTCCTTGTCCTTGGAGTAGATCAAAATGTCATCGATAAAAACAATCATGAATTTATCTAAGTACGGGTTGCACACTCGATTCATCAAGTCCATGAATACCGCCAGTGCGTTTATCAATCAAAAAGGCATTACTTGGAACTCGTAGTGGCCATAACGAGTCCTAAACGTCGTCTTTAGAATGTCCTCATCACGAACTCTGAGTTGGTGATAACCAGACCTCAAGTCTATCTTCGAGTAAACACTTGATCCTTGCAGCTAATCAAATAAGTCATTGATTCTCAGAAGCAGATACCAGTTCCTCACAGTAAGTTTGTTTAGTTCACGGTAGTCGATACACATCCTAAAAAATCTATCTTTCGTCTTGACAAACAAAACCGGAGCTCTCCAGGGTAAGGCACTAAGTCTTATAAATCCCTTGTCAAGAAGTTCTTATTGTTGAGTAGATAGTTCTTGCAGTTCTGACGGTGCTAATCTATACGGGGCTCGCGCTACAGGTACATCACCAGGGACTAATTTGATTTGAAATTCAACTTGTCGAATAGGTGATAGTCCGGGAAGTCTTCTGGAAAGACTTCCGAAAAATCCCGTACAATCGGCACATCCTCAAGTCGCTTCTCTTCCGACTTGTCTTCGGTCTTCTTTTCCGTAACTTTTGCTAGAAAAACTTGACACTCCTTTTGAAAATACTTTTGAGTCTTGGTACACGAGATGACGCTCAATCTCGACTTACTTCCACTGTCACTTCCATCACCTTGGACTATCAGAATCTTATTTCCGTAAGGAGTACGTACGATATTCTCGTTATAGATTATCACCACGTGACATTTCGCTAATCAGCCCATACCAATGATGACGTCAAAACTACCGGGTTCTACAGGCATTAGATCAATATTGAACAGGTGACCTAGTAAGTTTAATGTACAACCTCTAAGTATAGTATCGAATCCTATTATCTTTCCATTAGCTAGCTCAATAGGGTACTTAATGTCTGGAATAGATGGGATGATGTCACTTAGAAGGATAAAAGTTGTAGGCACAAAATTTCTATCGGCTAGGTTCTAGGTACCTGCAACAATTGCGTCCTTTGCTTTAACTTCTGGTCCATTAGAAGTTTCGTTGGTACGAGAATCTCATAATCTTTATGGTTTCTAACTCACTAAAAGAGAAGTCAATTGAAGCAAATCTCCTAGATTTATTGGTTATATTCCAATTAGAAGAATAAGTTCATCACGTTCTAGATTCTTACGATCCATAATTATTATGAATACAAAGAGCATGATTTGGTTTCTCGGCTAAAGGTATGGCGTCTCCATATGATACAGTTGAGAAGATTCTACTTAGTTATGGCGCCTACTATTACAAATACGAATGACAAACACAACTCATGAGTACGAACGCAAAGTATCCGTAATACATGAACACGATAAAAACTTGTTGAAAATATAGAGAAGAGAAATGAAAATAGAAAAGGAAAGTAAGGACAAATTGTCAAAGTTATATGGCGACTACTCCCAGCACAGCATGGTCCTTCCTGTATTAGACATAAGTGGCTAATCTATGTATAATTTAGGGACTAACGATGAATTGCTCATTTTGTCAAATTAGTGTTATGTTTAAAATGTTATATCGTATAAACAATACGGTTTATAAGGTAATAAAATAGTTCGTAAAGGCGAATACAAAAAAGTTTATATAACAACACAAGACATTTTGTAAAATAGCGTAAAATAGTGTAAGAGGTGATATCAAAATAGTTTAAGAGAAAATCATGTCACATTTTATAATGTAACAGTAAAGTGTTTATAATATGGTAACAAATAGTTTACAAGCTGACAACCAAATAGTTTACAAAGTGACAACGAAATAGTTTATAAGAGACAACAAAATAGTTCATAAGATGATGATGAAATAGTTTGTATATGACTGCAAAGAAGTTTATAATATGTTAGCAAAAGATTTTATAAATAACCGCAAAATAGGTTATAAGATGAAAACGAATTAGTTTATAAAATGATAGCAAAAATGATTTATAAGGTGATAGTAGGATAATTATAAGATGTTGACAAAATGGTTTATAGAGTGATATCAAGATGATTTATAAGGTGTTAGCAAAATAGATAATAAGCTATCAGTAAAACAGTTTGTAGGCTGGCGGTAAAATAGTTTATAAAATGATAGCAACTCTGTTTATAAGATGACACTAAAATAGTTTGTAGGATAACATCCAATTAAATTATAATAGTAAAACGGTTTATAGGACAATAGGGGAATGGTTCATAAGACGGTAACAAACTCGAGGGGTAGTTTACATAAGTTAGTAGAGGATTGAAGTGTAACCAACGGAGTCATCATGACACAAAATGAACAAAGAATTAAAAAAAACATCCACCCAATACACAAAATTCACAATGAAGTACTAGTGCAATTTTCTATGGTCCAAGTCTGCTTAGGTTTTGCTAGGAAATGTAGGAAAAAATCTCTCTTTAAGTATCTGCATTATCCTTGACGATGTTAGAGTTCCCATGTGTTTTTACCTTCCAATTATGGTTCACATGGTTCAGTTTAGACAATCACTCTTGTAATGTCCTGTCTTTCCAACCTCATAATAGGTACTTTGGGTTTCTGATTTTCGCAGCAAAGACTAATCCAATGTATACACTTGCGGCCTCTAGTCGTTAACAAAACGGTGTCCCTGCAATTTTTCTGTCATAAAGTGCCAACTCTTCTACATTAAACTACGTCGTAGTTCAACTGAAGAATCCAAGCTGGCTTAGAAGAAACTACAGCGTAGTTGCTCCGATTCAACTACACCGTAGTGTTGATAAAAATAATGCCTAAAAACGTTATTAATATTTTTTGACCTCTCAATCACAAAATGTAAAAACGATTAATGAAAAATTATTCTTAAACAAATAATTAGTAGTAAATTTTTATTTCAAAAATTTAATCACTTAAATGTATGAATAAATAAATGTTTAATGCATTTTATGATCAAAGGAATTTTTATTCAACCTCACATTTTTTATAAAAATGTCACAAACATTTTTATAACTTTTACAAAACATTTTTAGATTTAAAAGAAATGTTTTATTCAAAATAAATATTTTGAATTCAAATTTTCTACCTAAAAACGGCTAAAATGTTTCAGAAAACACCTTCCCTGAAAAAGACAAAAAAGGGAGCGTCCTGGTTTGGCCGGCCCCCTTAAATACACGGGCGGTCCCCTTAATTTTAAGGGGACCGACACCCTAATTAAGGGGACCGGCCAGACAAAAAGTCAACTCAGTTTGCCTATAAATACTAGACTATTCCCCACTGATTTTCTCACCTTTTGCACACACTTTCTTTCTGTTCTAAATCAGTTTATACTCTCCTTTCATTCCTTTGATCATTTAATCATAAAGCTTTGTTTCCAAGTGATCCAAGCTTAATTCCTCAAGTGCAAGAGAAGAATACTTCTTATCATCAAGTCAAGAAGTGTTATAGTTTAGTTGGTGTTGTTGTGAAGTTGTGTTAGATCTTGTAAATCATTTGTGTATATTGTAAAGGTGTGTATTGTAGTTGTGTACAATAGTTAGATTGTGGTGATCATTGAAAGTATAGTTAGATCGTAGTGATCATTGTAAGTAGTGTTAGATTGGTGTGATCATAGTAGTGTCTTGGCGAAGCGAAGTTGTGAAGTCAAGAGAAGTTGTGAGGTGAAGAGAAGTTGTGTCGTGAAGCAAAGGTGTGAATTGGTGTGAAGTAATGTGATTAGAAGTTGCGATAGATTGATTATAGCTAGGATTAGAACTCGATATTTTGCTTAGTGTCGGAAATTAGTGTAAGCTAAGTTGTGTACGGTTTTCTCCGCCTAGAGGGAGTTTGTTGATATAGTGAAGAGAACTCTCGAGTTTGGTGCTCAAGGAGTGGAGTATGGCGAAGAGGTGCTTCTTTACTGAACCACTATAAATCCTTGTGTTGTGGTTTTATCTTTCTAACTCTTATCTCTTGTCTTTCATATTTACTTGTTATTTATTTACTTACTTGTATTGTTCATATTGTGCACATATTGAGATCACATAAAGTCGAATCTAAGTTTTTATAAACAAACATAACATTAATTTAAAAAGCGGTAAACTATTCAACCCTCCCTTCTAGTTTTCCACAAAGATTATCTCCTCCACTTTCACCATTGAACTCATTTTCCAAGTTATGAATCGCATCTTCAAAACTTTCACCATTGAACTCATGATAAGTAGGCGGAGCGTTTGTAGTAGGAGTATAAGTCGATGGAGGATGAACAACAGGAGGAGCTGGAGCTGACTGATAAGTTGTTGAAGGATACGTCATAGTAGGCAGTGGCAGATTTCAATGGAGGCAAGGGAGGATCCCGGGCCCCCCAAAGTTTGTGACAAGTAGTGTAATTATTACTCTTTCCGTCTAAAAGTTATTGTCCGCTTTTTTATTTGGTATGCTTAAAATAATTCGGCCCCCCAAAAATAAATGTTCAAGATCCGCCATTGATAGTAGGTGACTGATAAACGGCCGATGGATGCACTGGACGGGCCATGGAACTCATGGGGTCAGCCTAAACGCACATACAATTGACAAAAGTTTCCAGATTAGTAAAAAAATTATAATTTACATTGACTAGTGAAACACTATTCTATGATAATCAATTCAATATAAAACTTTAAGAAGAATTTATACACACACGATTAAATCTCAAGCATAGGTGTTTGTTCTTAATAGTAATCCAACAAATAAATAGAATCTCAAGCATAGTTCTTTGTTAGCTTTTCTTTCGTATACAATAAAGAAAGATTATTAAGACCATCATATATTTAATGGCTACTTAAAAAAGATATGAGTAACTCATTAATAAGTAAAGTACCCTATTGTTTTCAAAAATGAATTACTCACTAAAGGGAGCAAATGAGTCAACTGATGTGCACCAACTTAAATTTTCCAAAAATAAAGTTAAAATGTAGAGGCAAACAACAATAGGTACAAAGAAGTAAAGAACTAACACATTTTTTACTATCTGGCATATCATCAAATAGGTGGTGTTCACACATGAAATTATATATATTTTATAGTGTTTTCATAGGAGTTCCCAATTACATTGATACAAAGATAATAATTAGATATCAGATGTTGATAAACAAGTGACAAAATCATAGCTCTTTAATTAGGCTAAAGAACATAAATTACTTACCATTTTGACGAGGATGTATGAATCTTGGATAGCTGGTTGTTACCTATGGATAATGACACTAGAAAACCCATCTCAGATAAATGATGAGGGAATAAAAAAGAGCGGGAGAAAAAAATAAGCAAATATATGTAAAAGGTGACCACTGTTTCAAGACCCATATACTCACACCAAACAATTTTTATTTCTTTGAATCCTTTACTTTAAGTCCACCCCGCAAAACAAACGCACCCTTAATGGCATTTTGCAATGAAAATAGAGATGTTAGCTTTTAGCTCCAAATTAAATATAGTTTTACTAACAAGCAAAACCAAACGCTCTCTTGTGACTCATCAACAATTCCTTTTAAATCAAACTAGAGATTAAACTATCTGTTGAATAATGCCTCGCAATTACGCGAAAAAAATTAACGACCCGCAGCAACGCGCGGGTAATCACGCTTGTTTTAATCAATTTAAGATACAAAAGTAAAAGTATTGCCAAGTTTTGAAAAAAAAATACCTTTGCACTAGGTTCTCATACAAAAATGAAATTAAAGTAAAAATAATGTAAGAATTGATACAACAGGTCAACAGCTTAATCGATACAACAGCTTTTTATATATTGATCGTGTGTAAACAATATTGTGGTCAATACATGAATAATATTATTTAAATTACCTAAACCATGTTCGTAGGTAGTGTTCTAATGTTCATAAGAGTAATTCCATTATATCGAAGACATATAGACTCCACGTTTGTCTTATCATCGCAGCTATGACCATATACAAATGGGACTAGTAAACAAGTAATATTTTTATGAGTAAAAATTTAGTAAAACACATTGACGGAAAAATGTTTATAGCTACTACTAATAAAAGATTTAACATTTTTTTTAACAGCAAAGATAAATAAATAAAAGATTTAACATGGATGAATTAACTTGCTAATTTTGAGGGAAACTTGTTATTGGTGTAATTTTAATCATCTTTAAAACTTCGATACCTTAAATTATTATAAATATATATTAAACCTTAGAAATTATTCATGTGAATAATAAAATAGTATTAAAAATTTAAAAAAAAAAAATTAAAAAACGCACCCTCAAGTTTGCTAAAAGTTACAAATTTGACCTTCAACTTTTACCTATTTATGATTTTTTTATATAATAAACTTTATTTATCAAATATAGAACGCACATTTATTGATTCATTCGGAAAAAAATGTCACTAAAAAGATCGTCGAATTGCGAACAAAACGAGCTCAATATTGCAATGCTTTTGACATGCGAATGATTTTATAAAAAATTCTGAAGTTTAATATATATTTATAAAATATTTACGGAAATAGTCTTTGATGTTATCGGTTCATTGTAAGATGAGTCATAACGACCGACAAATAGTAATTGGCGTTATCGATTCGTTGCGAAAATAGTCTCACGCGCTCCGCAGCAACGCTCGAGTTACGAACTTTGTATATATTAAAACACAGAATGATATCAGTTGCTATTAAAAAATTCCAAGTCTCACGAATTCCAATTCCATTTTTTAATATACAAAAAGATATTAAAAAAAACTTACAAAACAAACCCTCGTATTATTTGAAAAGTTACTAAAACGACCTTAAACTTTTATCTATTTACGACTTTTTATACAACAAACTTTATTTATTAAATATAGAGCGTATATCTATCAATTTATTCGTAAAAAATATGCATTGAAAAGATCGTCGAATTGCGAATAAAACGAGCCCAATATTGCAATACTTCTGACATACCTACGCTTTTATAAAAAAACGGAGACGCGTGAGTTACGAACCTCGTTAAAATTACAGTTTAGTACCTCAATTAGATATTGAACAAGGTTTTGAACCCGCGCATATTAACAAATGCTGGCATTATTTTTTTCATGGAAATGTAACCGGAATCACCAACATTGCACAAAAATATACATAAAGATTCATACATAAGCAGGATTGTATTGATTAAACATTACAGTACAAACCAAAAGCATTAAACACACATACTAAAAACCATCTATTATATCCTTTTGACCCCAAGAACCTGATCCCGCACCCTTCTCGGTTTCATTTTCCATATTCTTTGCGCCTCACGTAGCCTCATTCCCACTGACCGCCTTTTGATCCCAAGAACCTGCTCCCGACCCTTCTTAGTTTCATTTTCCGTCTTCTTTGCACCCCACGCAGCCTCAATCCCACTGACCACCTTTTGACCCCAAGAAGATGCTTCCAATCTTGAGCAATTCTCATTGTGGTCTGATTTAGTTGAGCCCCATCCAGGCTCATCAGCTTTGAGTCCCGTCGTATTTTTAAATGGCATTATTGCTCATAATGGTTTGCCCTAAAGTAACAATCTTAAGAATACGAAATATCAATTAGTCATGCAAGATAGAACACATCATAATAACAATTAGTATACTGTAACTTAAACCTTTTTATTGCAGGAAGATCATAAAAATCCATCAACCCACATATATACCCATTTTGTGTCGGTGAGTATAGCCAAAAACCACCAACTTGCTCAGGATTACTTACCTCGACCTCTATACAAATGACTAATGCAAACATTACCTAATGAAATTTTCATGGCTGGTATATATCATACTCTGAAACATTAACTTTAGAGCAACATGATGCAAAATAAAGTTTAATAACATAAAGTAAATATTTTATTTTAAAGTAGCAAAAAAAATTAAAATACATGGCCATTTTATAAAAATTTGTAATCATATAACTTTTCAAATGTAAACATAAAAAATAATGTCTTGTGACTAAATGAATAATGTTGTTCCTTAACCTGGTAGTCAACCTTACGGCATATAATTAGTCTTTCTGTTTTATTACTCTTCCAAAAAATATAGAGCTTTAAAGGATGGCTAAATGAGTGTTCGGGTTCAGTAGATAAGCTAAAAATATACCTTCCTTGTATTTAAACTCAGCCTACACCCTTCAACGCCGATACCAGTTCATCCCTAGTTCATCCCTGGACGCAACCTATAAATTACTTCAGCGCCTACACCCTCAATTAAGCCGCACAACTGAGTCTATACAACTTAGACATCCATAGAAGTTTTAGCAACGTGATTATTCGCTGCACCAAATCACAATAACATAATAACAATCAGTTATGCCTATTTATGAATCCCCAGTAGCTGATAAAGAACGCTAATGTGCACATACAATTACTGCATCAGTAGTAGGGGTAACATGTTCCATTTAGTATGTAGGTATAGGTATTTTTATGCGCCAAAGAAAAATGTGATAAAACGGGGATGTTCTTGAAAGAAGGCCTGATTAATATAACACCATCACTACTACGTATAGTTTAAAAAATAGCGAAACAATTTTTGAATGTAGAGACTAAGAAAAGCACGTGAGTGTGAAGTGAGTTAGTAAACCAACCTGTATGAAGTCATATAATCCAACACATATGTCCTGCTCATTGTGAGGAATGTTTTCCCAGGCGTTGCGCACTTTTGACTTATTATATAGTCCCATAATCATAGTACAACTCAAAACGTTGCTATCGTTAAGTGAAGGCCTCTTAAAAACACACATTACAACTCACACTTATGGGGTGTTTGGATTAGCTTAACTTTCCAACTTATTGTCTTATTAAAAATTCTGAAATAGCTCATAAGCCTCTTCTTTTTGACTTATACCTTTATCAGTACACATACCTTATTGAAATCCATAAACTCAGTTTTATAAGCGCGTAAGCTTTTCAAATTAAATTAAGCCCATAAGCCGAGAAAGTAAACTAATCCAAGCAATATTAATGGGTGTTTATTCAAGGTTAATTTTGGGTCATTCATAGTTTCTTGGCACAACATCTGACACTTACATTCGTCTCATTCAAGAAGGGGAGAAAGTATCATATATATTCCTATAACATGTACGTCTGCTATGCTATTGAATCTTGCTCTAGTTTAGGCTATAGTTTAGGCTATAGTGGTAGTCAAGCTGAAGCTCGGCTCATTGTTTGACTTAAAAATCAGAACAGATGGCAAGTGTATTTTTTTCTACCTTTTATAAAACTCAGAACAGAAGGCAAGTGAGTTTTGAAATCGCATCTACTAATTTAATAGGTTTGTTAATATCAGTGAGCTATAGATGATGGTTTTATGAATCAGATATAACAACTAAAAACAACCATACCTTGGTCTAAACATCTCACATTACGACTAATGTCCCTCGGCTGCCCGAACCGCCGCTAATCTCCCAAAAAGCTTGATCCAGATCGTCTCTATGTCCTGCTCCACACACCAACAATTATGAGCCTCTGTTGAAATATTAAAGCGCAAGTAAGTTAACCATATAGTAGAAATCACATTAACTTAATTTAATTACCAATAAGTAGGCGGCGCAAGTTTTTGAAAGGCTTATAGCTCTTGTCAAGTGATTCAGAACTATATAGCAGTTCGTCTGCAGCGGGGTACCAGATGTGTTCAACGTTATTCTTGTTGATATGAAGCCACCTCAAAATGATGGCAGAAGCAATAAATTTAGAAAAACTAACATCTATATATAAATCTTAAACGATTTAAGCTAGAAAGCAAGAATACTTTGCTTTTTATTACCATTTCAGTTGCGATAGCTTCAAAATTTCACCCCAGTCAGATATACTATAATTATCTTCCAAGTTATGAAGGCGTAAATAATCGAATCCTTGTACTATTTTGGAGGATGTAGGATGAGTAAAAAAGATGGGCAATCTTGTTAAGCGGTACACCTGGTATAGGGAAGACTATATATGCGAAGTTGGTTAGTCAGATGCTAGGTTAGCAGACTATAGAGGTGTGTTATCGTTAAGGAGAATTTATTTTTTTGGTATGATTCTAAGTGACACGGCTATGGGGGTGTTTGGATTTTCCTTTTTGTGTCACACAGTCACAATTATCTGTTTCAGTGTTAGGGTAGACATATGTTGTTTTTGGTTATCTGATTATTTTAAGGGTCAACTAATGAATCTTAGATAATCAGTTTCACGCTGCCTGCAAGAGAACTGATTATCAAAGTGTAGCAGGAAACAAATTTGGAGGTCAACTAACTTTATGCCTAGGAGGACCACATATTTGGCATAGGTATTTCTAGGAAGATTAAACTTATTCTATCTTTCAAAATTATTATAGCAATAAGAAACTAAGGCAACAAAACATTTGCATCAAGAAACTAAAGCAGCAAAGTATAGTACGCTTTAGGAACTCACGATTCCCAAGTGAGTTGGTAACCTACAACCCAAGTCCTATAACCTACATGCCAACCATACCCATAAACAATCATTCTAATAGCAGCGGATAACTGGTACGTGTCCCGGTACAACGCAATTTCTTTATAAAGCACAAACCTTTAAACTTATCTTGGGTTTGATACTTTTAAATATAGTCAACAAATTGAACGATGTAATCAGTCATGGATTGGTCTAGTCTGAACCTGTACACATAAAACAATATTCAAAATTGTTAAATAATGAGGCGGATTAAACTATCAGAACCAATATAAGACTATGAGTTTCATCCGATACTTACAATGTGTAAAACCGAAGAGGTAGACTTTTCTCCCATGTAATACATCCCCCTCTTCAAATGTATCCGAAACAGCGTTTCAAACTTGGTTAGTTTTATCGCATATATTGTCATTAAAACATTAAGACGAATTAAGTAGCCTGCACAATGTAACCAAAGTTAGCATAGACGAATCCCAAACACCCCTTTACTACCATTCTAAGTTTTTTAACATATGAAACGTCTATTGAACTGTCACCCATTGTAGCTTTTCCTAAAGTTTACGGATATTTAAGGAATAATTCATATACAGGCAGTGTTCAATTTAGGCGGCGCATACTATCTTTTAAGATCTTAATATGAACTAATCACATTCATTTTTTACCCATTCTTATCATGCCCATGATAAAATTTAATCTCATTTGAATTGCATCCTTGTTGACATTTATTAGGAGGTCTTGTTTAATTCTTAATTTTTGAATACATATCTCAAGTTTATAAAAAGTTTTTTTTAAGACACCATCAGTAGTTGGTGGTTTTCTTTAGAGCAAATCCAAAGACCCTTGAAACGATCCAGTTTCCCTTTTAGAACCTAGAACCGCTGTTTGGAATCAGCCCCAAACAATCCATAAAAAATCTTAAAATAAATATTTATTACGCTCATGACTCTTCAATTTCAGAAACTTTTAGTTTGTTGACGGGTATCGATTTTTCATCAAAATAAATATTTATTATCGAATACTTTGGTAAGGTTTTAGAAAACGATGACGGGATTCACTTCGTCGCGTGTTATTTTGACAGTCACCCCTTAGTGAAACCTATATAAGAACATATAATTCAGCTCCAGTTTCCTTCTTTTAATGATAAATAAATACAACCTAGATGTGAAATAACTTATATCTTGATAGAAATACAACCTAGATGTGAAACCTGATCATGTGCTTATATGTGTTTCACTATCGAGAGGGTGTTTGAAAAATCTCATTAAATAGCTTATTTTTTTATAAACACATATAAGCAGTTGTTTCCTTCTTTTAGTTGGATGAACTATCCCAAGGATATGAAATTTGAGAATGAAAAGATGTTATTACCTTCCGCTAGCTACGAAGAGTGTTGCTTATAATAGCTGCTATTGCCGATCTTGATAGAAAAGGTGAACATCCGTTTACCTTTAAGTCATTAAGTGAATCACCGAAATCATTTTAAATGAAACACAATTGTGAAAGAAAAAAAAGAGTATCATGAAGCAGTAACTTGCCTGCTGATGCATCCGTGCTTGTTATGGTAACTGGTTTCCTTCGCTATTGGATGTTGATAATTCATAATCACGGGGAAGTCTTTTGACAGTTCTCCATCTTCACTCTTCAATGCGCCACCTAAACCACGACTGTGTGCTCCCTCACCTGTAGCATGGTAATACATAAATATTGTCATAAGTGTATTAAAAGAGCTATACGTGCAAATCGCCATTGTTACACTGTATGAAGTGCGGGCAACTAAATTTAAGTACAATGAACGTCTTGTTGTATTCATTACATATAAGTAAAAAAGTAATCAAGAATTTACGTTTATAAAAAAAGATCACTTATATTTAATTTAACTTCTTTTTATTTGTGTATATAAATGCATTTGCATAGCAATTAATAGTGAGTTGAGAATGATCATTTATACCTCCAACAGTTCTTGCTTTGACGTTTTGTATTTCCTCTTCCTCGCCGCCAACACGGATAACATTTTGACAACAATTACATATGAGTGTCTTTGATCCACTTTCATCAACGGACAGAGTTGCTTTATCCATCTTTAATCTTCCAGTTGATTGAACTAAAGAGCGGGATTGAGATTGCTTGATACTTGGAATCTGAAAACAAAAACAAATTACAGATAACAACATGGCTAGTAAAATTTAACAGATTACATCAAACAAAAAGTTCACAAAAGGAAGAGCAAGAGAAAAATACACGCATATCAGTTAAGTGTAAGAAGAAAATATAAAATAACGCATTCTAAATGTGGTCAGTAGTTTTACCTTCAAGGCTGAAAGTGATGCCGTCATGCATTCACATACTTCCAAGTCAAATAGCAAAACATATAGTTTTAGAGCACAAATTCTCAAATGGCATAATATTTTGTATAAGAAAACAGATACTACAAAACGATGTTTGGATGTGTGCCCTATTTCCGAAATAAAAAAAGCTATACCGAGCACCCATTTATGATAGCTGATAGCACACACAACATCCCCTTTTATGACAGCAAAATCAGCAAAGACCCCTATTTGTGAGAAGCTTAGAGAAAGCACCAACAAAAGTTTCTTATGGAGACCCAAACTCAAATTCTAAGTATGCACATACCCTGAACTAAGACAAATATCGTTTTCACGCATAAGGGGCTTTTTGAAATTTCTTATAAAAGGTATACTGAAACACCAAAGCATCCGGAACACTCGATTATCATACCCAAACACTATTAAATTTTCTTTATAAAATAAGCTACCTTCAAATCTCATAACCTTTCAACTAAGAAAGACAATAATTGTAAAAAAAATTCAGAGATAGCAAACTCACTTGAAAATTTATGTATTCTTCTTCCGATAGCCTCGCATTTCTCCTACAAAACATCAAAAACACCACAATTAATTAATCAAATCAGTAACCTCAGTTAAATCTAAACCAAACCTACTACCAAATATATACTATCTCATTAAAAATCAAAAAGGAAGATGAGTCAATTTGTTGGGACGCTGATATTAATTTTTGGATTCCGGCGATATGAGCTGCATTGAAAAAAACACAACCGGTGAAAAAAGTGGGCATATATATTCTCAAAGGAGAATGTGGAATCTAAGTGGCAACCATGCATCCTGAGTGGGTGGATTGAACAGAAATTAAAAATTATGAAAGCCGGGTGTACTCCACTAACTAAAGAAATTAATTTATTTTCCAGACTTTGTAGCCGGATTCAAGCACATTAAATGCGTTTGGGTGACCCGGTAATGGGTTTTAATAAAGTTAATAATGTAAGTTAAGTACTTTTTATGCATTTTGTCCATAATTTTTTCCCTCATCCACCATATGAAAATACTAGAGAAAATTTCCAAAATGAACACTTTATCATATTAGATTACAAGAATGGACATCGCATTTACTATTTACCAAAGTGAAAAAAATTATGCGTCCCGTTGGATGACTTGCAAATTCTCATAAAGACAACTAAAGGCGCATTGTTGGCGCATTTTCACACAAAAACAAATTTTGGAGCATTCTAGTGGCGTATTTGGGGAGCATTTTGAGCATTCGTATTTGTTAACGTAGTATTTTCAAAAAAAACAAATCTAGGATCCTTCTAGTGGTAGTGGCGCATTTGGGACGCATTTTGGGCATTAGTATTTGTTAACGTATAAAAGAAACAAGACACATTAGAGTCTGTCGGTGCCAAATAATCACTTCACTTCATACGTTGTTACATGGATTGAACAAGAAAATAAGAAAGAAGATAAGAAGATGTTTAGAGAGAGAAGTTAGAGAGAGAAAGTAGAGAAAATGGGAAGTTTACTTGCAAGACAAAAGTTTACAAATGAACCAACCACCTCTCCTTCCTTTGAGAGGTGTATTTATACATAGACTAAAAGGCTTGCTTGCCTTTAGTATTTCTATGCTCTACCGGAGCCGCTCAGGATTACTTGGAGCTTTCCGCCAGATACAAGACCGATTAGCTTTACATAAGCTAGCCCGTTTACCCGATCTAGCCTATTAAACGTTAACAATAATTAAATGACTGAGACCTAATATTCTTAATGTACTAAACATTCTTGTTGCGAGCTCAATATTTTGAGGCTAACAATCTCCCCCGAAGTGAGTTCAATGTGACACTCCTTTATGAGATCAATGAGATTGCTTTTGTCGTTAAGGTCTTGTGATCTTTGTCTCTATCTTCGTTGTAGGCTTGTTCCTTCATGCTTTGGATCTTTGACTTGAGCCTTTTCATTTATCTTTCGACTTCGTCATTATGTTTTGAAAACTTAAATCTTTACCTTCAGTCTGGATCGTCTTGCCATCCCCCGACCATTGCGATCCATTGTGTCTTACCAACATGCTCCACTTTGCATCATCTTGAAAGGTCGTTGCTAAACAAATCTCCCTTGATAGACTTTAGATATATTAAAGGAAGATCTTGAATATCAACGTTTTGCGAAAGTCATTGTCTTTAATTCCGAGCTTTCTTGAATTCTACATCTTGATGCTTATAGTATGTTTTTTTTTGTAGTTTAGCATGAGCAAATAGTGTAATGAATCCGACTTCACCTAGAAATGAGCAAATCTTCATCTCCATCTTTATATGAACTCCAGAATAAAATAGTTAGCAATAAAGCGTGTGGACGAATATGGCTTTGTCATTCGCCCGGATTTGGTTAGATTAACCTCTGGTTCTGTAGGACCATTTTACAGTATAAATAATGTACCTGTGATCAGGTAGATTCAAAGAATCTCCTTGATAGGGTTTCCAGCTCAAATCATAGGATCTTCTAACACATATGTATTAGATTTACCATGCTTGCTAGTTCTCATTACCGGAACGTCTCAAAGCAGACACGCACGCGGGTAAAGCAGTAAATCAGACTTACTATCTTTCTGAGTAAAACCGTCAATTCATTTACATAAAACAAGTTTGATTCTCACAATCCACCATCGATCTTTCCATTGACACAAGTGTGATTCATAAAGAAGCCTCACAAGTCACCTACCAAGAGCTTGTTTGATGTTGGCTCAAGCAGGATTTCTAATCTCACGGTACATACATAAGCAACACTCGGTGTTTCTGGCAATCAACAATGGATAATGCGAGGACGCTTGTTAAATAGCTTTGAACTTATTGATGTTCAACAAGTGTTTGTAATGGAATGTGTCCTAATGAGATTTATTTTATTGATCTCTTGGCTCTAGACTCGATTAGTGCGTTTTGGTTTTAGTACTCGGAGGCTGGAGCAGACTGCCACCTATTCAATATTAACTAACTCGGAGTGAGAAAGTCAATAGAAGTCGTGTGTATCTCTGTGACAAATGAGACAAGTTTATTTTGAGAGAAACCCGAATGGTTGGGAAGGGTTGTGCATTGCATCACTGGGTCCATGATGTCGTCTTCAATATCAGAATTCATCTTTGTGAAAACCGATGGATTATGAATTGACCCGGTTTCTGCCTAAGGTGTAGGGAGGGCTTCTTTCTTTAGACCCTTTATCCACACATTTATTTTTTATTCTTCAACCCCTGCAATGCTTACAAGACGTCATTACTAACACCTTGTTGTGATGTTGCCAGTGTAGCTCATTCTTAGTCCGGCATTATTCTTATCTCATTCATCTACTATCATACCAAGACAGCTATTCTAACTAGGAAGTGTCCTTGGGTAGATCCCTCTGGATTTTGGTTGGATCAAAGGAACTAATTCCTAACCTTACCACCTATAGACTATCAAAATCGTCCGTGATATAAGATGTTGTAGGGTAATGAAGAATTGTACCATAAAACCCTTTTCCGACGAGTTTCAAGTACTTTGAAGTCGATAAGATCACTTTAATAATTTCAAGATCACATTTTAAATACATTCTCCCCTAATTAAAATACACAAATTCACTTAGTTTTTGAAATACTTTATGATTAAAATTTGTCATGAAAATTTTGTGAGGAAAACTTTTATACTTAGCATGAATTACATAGGACATGAACTTGCTCCCCCTTGATTTTACATATGTTTGACACCAAAAACAATGATACCAAGTTGTAAAACGAATATAAAATTGAGGGTTAGCATTGTTGAGCACACAATTTTGAAAGATTATGAATTGTCATTGAAGAATTCTTGAAAAATTGTGCTCAACCACCGAATCATCTTATAACAAACAATCTATTTAGTAGTCATCATTATTTCTTAGATGTTATTAAGACCTTTTATAATGTGTTGAATACATAAGAATTGTCATGTTATGATGTATCCAACAATCATTAAAACATTGTTTTTTGAAAAAACTCCCCCTCAAACATTGACTCATTTTGAAAATGACACCAAATGTAGAAGAATTGTCTTGTAAAACTTTATGAGGGATGGAGTGTTGAACACACAATTTGAAATAACATATTTTGAAAGCATTTGAAACTCCTGTTCGAACTTCATTTACACGCCCGTGTCGATGTTAATCAACATTTCTAGGTACGTAAATGTTATCGATTCCAAGAGACATGTCGAGAAGATTCTTTTTGTGAAACATTTTTTGATTTTTTGATTTTGTATTTTCTTTTTGAAATTTTATATTTTTGTATTTGTTTTTATATGTTTTATATTTTTGTATTTTGATTTTCTGAAAAATATTTACAAGTCGATGTTTGAAGAATATCAAGCAGATTCATTTGTCAGAACCTCCAGTTCTGCTGGAGTCAAACATCTCATACCAATTCGTCTGACAAGATACTAAAACCTATCTTCTGGTAAGGCTTTAGTAAACATATCAGCTAATTGGTATTCAGTTCTGACAAAGTACAATTCAATTATAAATATTAAACCAGTTTTTAAAAAACACTGTTCCTTGATGAAATGATACCGAGTATGAATGTGCTTGGTACGAGAGTGCTGCACGGGGTTGCATGAGATTGCTATGGCTGACTGGGAGTCGCAATACAATGGTATTTTGTTGTAGTTGAAGCCATAATCCTTAAGTTGTGTCCTCATCCACATTACTTGAGCACAACTTGCAGATAACGCCACGTACTCGGCCTCTGCTGATGACATTACAGTCCTGCTTCTTTGACATCCAGCTGACTAACTTATCACCTAGGAACTGATTCCAGTATCCTCCAGAAGTGCTTATTTTGCAGTACAATGCATTCGGCATGGTCCGCCATCTGAAAAGTTGTTAAGTTCCAAAGCCAAAACCGTCGATAACCAGAGTCTCATGTAAATGTACCACCTAATATCGAAAGATCCTTTGACCCTCTTTGAGGTGTTTTGCATCGGTCTTGCTTGAAATCTTGCCAATAATAACATAACTGCATGCACTATGTCTGGTCTACAAGATGTCAAGATACATGAGTGACCCATTTTACTAACGGTAGTCAGTTTGGTCTCTATACGGTTCACCACTCAAGTCTGCACGAATTTAGGTTTCGTAAGCATTGGTGTACCAATGCGTTGTCCTTTCCAAACATGGTTTTTAAGTACTCAAAAGCATACTTGGCCTGATTGAATAAAGATACCGTGTGGGGATTGTGATCTGAAGTCCAAAAAATAATTTCATTTCCCCTATTAAGGACATCTCAAATCTACTGTGCATGTAATTTTCAAATCGTTTGAAATTTAGGTTTGTGGAACCAAAATGAGTCATCAAAACGTAAAAATTTGCATAAGTAGAAAATGTCTTCCCCGTAGCTATCAGTGACAGATTCGGGTCAATGAAACTTTAGTAAAAACCTTTGGATATCAGGAAATTTAAGAGTTCATCATACCAGGCTCTCGGAGCTTGCTTTAATCCAAATAGAGCTTTCCTTAGAAGGTAAACCTTTTCTGGATGATCAGGATCAACGAACCCGTTTGGTTATGCAACATAAAACTCCTTCTTCAATTGACCATTAAGAAATGTCGTTTTTATCATCCATGTTTGAAGTATTTATTAAAAGAGACTTGTGTGCAGCATATGTATGAAAATCCAACAGCTTTCAAGCGAGCAACTGGGCAAGTAATGATTCTTCTTCGAAATCAATACCCTCTTCCTGAGCATAACCTTTAGCTACAAGTCATGTTTGTTGCGAAATTACAGTTTTGTCTTCATCCTTTTGTTTTTCCATAACCACTTTACTTGATTACGTTCTTGCCGATGGTTTGTCAACGATTCCCAGACTTTGAGTCAATCAAAACTGATGAAGCTCTTCCTGCATTGCCATCTATTCTATGCAGATCACCATTGCTGCCTAATGGATTTTGTTCAACACTACTCACGGTAGTGCGAACAACAATTTTCAGGATCAGTTTGCAAGTTGTCTTCTTTGTGTTGCACTGCTTGGATGGATTTCCACGAACTTTAAGTTAACGGTGATCTTTGTCCATCGGAGTCGGAATCTTGTGGTTGATTAAAGGTATGCATATTTGAATTACCAAAATTGCGTGAGGAAGACTCAGTAGCTTCTTGTACCAGTGTACAAAAAGGATTGGTAAATTCTGCTTGATCATCCTTGTTTTCCTCAGCATGAACATTTGTAGGAGTTGATAGCTCTGGAGTAGGGTGAATATTCGTTGAAGGTAGTGTGTCTTATTGAGTAGAATTGTTAGTGGGAGAAGAAGACTTGTTGACACGTGAAGTACCCTAATGTAGTAGTAATTGAAAAATTCAATACGTACAAAGGACCGAAAAGAGGATCCGACTCTTGTTGTGATGGAGCTGTTGTATTTGCTGAAGGAGAAACATTTTGTAGTTAAGGTGCGGGGTCAGAGTTGTCATAATCTGACACCTTTTGTCGTTGAGGAACGACGCCTGAAGTGTCCAATTATCAACAGACGTCTCTGACATCTCTATAGTGATCTCATCAAATCAAAGAATGTATGGATTCAACTATGAATCTTGTTACTCTTGTTGTAAAACCCGATATCCCTTGACTGAGTGGAGTTACCCCACCAATGCATGATCCTCTTTTTCTTTCATCTTATCTAAATTTCACGAATCTCTGGTAAGGTAAACCAGTGCAAAACCTCAATGTCAAGGATGTTTTAATTGAAAGGTTTCATGTCATTATATGTAATACTGTTTTCCTCATAAGTCGGAGATAATAATAAGATATTTTTGAAGTAATCATGAGGTTATGCAATTGCTTCAGCCCAAAAGAAAAGTCTGCTTACGCAGAAATTAGTTAGAGTTAAAGATATGCATGAGATATCTTAGGAAAGGATATGCATTATCTTTATCTGTATACGATGCTTTCAGTAGAAGTTTGATGCTCAATTCCTTCTTCTTTGAAGAATGCATGGAGTGTCTTGTTTAAGAACTTTGTGCCTCTGTCAGTTCGAACAGAAATTACTGGGGCTTGAAGATTTCGTTGAATCATTGTGAGAAACTCTTTTAAAACTTCTGGTGTTTCATCCTTGGATCTTAGAAATAGAGTCCAAGTATATCTGGAGTAGTCATCTACAATTACCAGAATATATTTCTTCCCATTTATGCTAGCAACCCGCATTGGACCACATAAGTCCATATGAAGCAAATTTAACCATCCTTTTGAACTTGGAACAGTCTTTGTCTTGAATGAACTTCTTTTTGCTTTACTCACTTCACAAGAGGAACATAGTTGATCCTTGACGTACTTCAACTTTGGTAAACCAATCACGACATCCTTCTTTGAAATCAAGTTGATGTAGTCGAAGTTAAGATGAGAAAGTCTTCGATGCCATAACCATGCTTGAGTTGGTGAGGCTTTAGCCATGAGACAGATTGGAGTTGATGTAGTTGTTTCTTGAAGAGAAATTGTATAGAGATCAGATCCACGATTACCGGTGAGTAAATCGTTTCCTTGAAGATCTCTAACGAAACACGTAGATTTCCGAAAAGCAACCTCCAAATCCGCATCACAAAATTGACCAACCGAGAAGAGATTGTGATTGAGGCCTTCGACGTAATAAACCCTGTTGATCGTGATATTTCCTTGAACCAAATCTCCATAACCAAGAATTGGAGCAAATTGATCATTGCCAAAACGAACGGTACCCAGATATTTTTCAACAAAATTGCACAGAATCGATATATTGCCCGTCATGTGCTTTGTGCATCCCGAGTCAACAATGAATAGGATGAGTTGTACAATCTGCAAGAGAATTAGAGGACGATGGAATACATGACAAATTGGATCCTAAAGTGTTTGTGAGTTTCAAGACATTAGTTATCCTAGATGCATTATCTATGGCAAAACTAACTCTCTTTTTCACAGTTTCATTCCTAACTTTAGGCACCCATTTCATTTTTGTCTTAGGAACCCATTTATATCCTGATGGGCATTGTTGTTCTATCCACCATTTCCATGCCTTACTAGTTTTCTCATATAGCATCCTATAGTAACTCTTGGTATTCTGGACAATGGATTCTGATGCAACTGTTTTCTTACGGTGAGTTGCAACAGATTTGTTTGCTTGACTTTTGGGTTTTCTAGTACTAATAGGCACTACTTTAGGCTTCTTAGTTCTAGCATTCACGTCATTCAAATATTTAGAAACACAAGCATCATGATTTGAATTAAACACACATTTTCCACAAGTACCACAAACAACATTAACATTCAAAGTTCTAGATTTTAAACTGTCATTACACGCAGTTACAGACTTTGATTGATTAGAAATACTAGAAATCCTATGGTGGTCTTCTACTTCAGTCTTTTTAAACTTCACTTGACTAGTGTTTGGCACGACCTTATCTTTCATTTGAGTGCTCTTAAGCTGTGGTCTGCTAACATTAGTTCTGTGATTTACTCCTGTAGATGTAGACACGCGAGGATTAGTATTCCTAGAGGTCTGAGGCAACTGTGGTGCTCTAGTTTGTGTTGTCCTAGTGTCAATCTGATACATGCCTGGTTTAATCACATTTGTGTTTCTTACAGCTTGCGTTGCTGTTTGAGGCAAATTCTGTGAAGTGACTGGTTTTGATAAACCCTCTGACTCATTAGTTTTTGGAACCGACTTGTTCTTTGAAAAAAATTTCCTCTCAAGAGAGTCTGAAAAAGGAGCCGGTTTTCCTAAAACTGATGGTTTTGGAATCCTTTAAGCATTAGGTTGTCGAACAACAGATGGTTTATCAAACTTAGTTTCCACAGATTTTCCTTTGCATTTTTCAATGAGTTTCTTTAACTCACATATGGCAATGTTCTTGTCTTGCAGTTGAGCTTTCAAATCTTGTATTTCGAGATATTGTTCACGTTCTTTCTTAAATACATTTGACGTTGTTACTTTTAAAACTATGTCATTTTTTATTTGTTCTTGACATTGTTGTAAAGCGAGTTCAAGAGAAATTGAGTGTTTTTCTAATTTAGCAAAACTTCGTAAAAGCTCAGTGTAAACCTCTTTACTAACAGATTTTGTTTGTTTCGAAAGCTTTTGTGCAAGACAGTCACATTCTTTGACTTTATGAAGATATAAGCATTGCAATTCAGTGTGCACGTCTAAATCAGATAACGAATGCAAATAAGAACACATAACATCATTAGACACGCATTCTTGCAAAAGCATATCATACATGTTTGAAAATTATGCTTTATCAGATTCAAGTTCGTTTACTTCTTTTTCAAGTGATTCAACGTACTTTAAATCAGCATGCATTTCTTTCTTAAGTTCATGAACAAATGTGAAACTATCATTCTGTGTCTTAAGGGCAAGAGGCATCAAACATGTCTTAATTAGGATTTCCATATCATGAGCAGTTGGGGCAGGAAAAAGATCTTTTGAATGTTTCACCCAAGCTTGATCAACAAGTTCTCTAAGATGATTTATGTTGTTTGTCATAACATTATATGCTTGTCTACTTTTGCTTATTTACTTGAAACATGTAAGAAATCGATGTTTTTGAAAATATTTGGTTTTGTTTTCACAAAAGATTTTCTCCACATTTTCTTCCTTACTTCATTTGCGTGTGCCAACTGTATTTGATATTCCTGGGTCGGGGGCTTAAAGATTTCATAAAGACTATTTAACTTTGTGTAATCATAGGGTTTCACTAAGTCTTTATTCAATTTTTCTTGACTCTCTCTTTCAAGAGTCAGTGCCTCTTCCCTATCGGGGATGAGTCTGTTTGCAGGACCAGAATGGTCATGTGGGATCTCATACAAACATGGTATCTCAGATTGAGCCTTTTTAAGGCACATTGGATTAGCAAAGGTAGGTCTTCCATTAAATGTTGGGCATTTGGGTGCTAACATATGAATGGTATGGATTGATTGACTCCGTTTGTAAACAATTTTATTCAAAAACTTTAATTGCTTTTCCATTGAAATCATTTTGTCAATATCTTTTTCTTCCTTAAGTTTCAAATCCGTTATTACCTTTGTTTTATCCTTGACAAGACCTTCGTAATGTGACTTTGTTAAAACACTATGTTTGACTAACTCATCGTGTTTCTCTTTGACAACTGAAATTTCGTAGGCTTTAAGTTTTAAATCTTCTTTTATGTCAATGTCTTTTTGAGCAAATAGTCCTAGAGTTTCATTTAACTTATGTTCAAGTTTCTCATAGCCAACAGTACGGTCATTAAAGGTTTTGTACTTCTCAAGCTCAGTCTGTATGTTTTGAAGTGCAACTAGATAACTATCCCGAATAGTATTAGATTCCTCTAGAGTTCTACTAGTTTCCGCAAGAATAGATTTGCACTCAGTCAATTCATGAGCAAGTGTTGTGTTGTGTTGCTTTCTTTAATTGCTTTTGAATCTTTTTATTTTCATCGACATCAAGTTTTAAATTAGCAAGCGCAACACGTTCATCATCACATTCTACATCATTTTGGTCATTCTGAATATCATTATCACACATATTTGGTGAATTAAGAATGACATTACTATCACCCGTTTCCACTACACATGTGTTACTAATGGATTCAGATTGCTCAGAATGTTGTATTTCATTGGCAAACACATTATATCCAGTATCGTATTGTACATGTTCCAATGGCTCAGAATCAGTGCCTGAGACTGCATTAGGAACCTCCTGGATCTTTTCCATATAGTTGTGCTTCCAACTCTTGTTCATCAATCTCTTCATCCGTGTTTGCTAGCCAATCAGATTGCTCTGCTTGAAGTGGGACACCTTTCTCAGATTGTTTGCACATCAACATCTTTTCCTTGTGATACGTGGAGTCTTTAACCCTTTTTGGATTCCTGCATTCCTTAGCAAAATGACCAAATTCCTTGTAGTTGAAGCACTGTATCCCAGACTGCTGCACTACCTGACTGCCTATAATCTCCCTAGCCCCAGCAACAGTCATTGTCCTCTGATTCCTAAATTGTCCAGTCTGATTGTCATTCTTGTATCTTGGAGTAGTATCCACATTCTTGTTTCTGGTGTTTGAGGAAGTTCTGAGGTTGTTGTTGGTAGGTTTGTAGAGCTTCTTGAAATACTTTGCAATGAGTGCCAAATTTTTCTGCATTTCCTTATCCTTCTGAGCTTGTTCAGGATCACTGTCTTCTTCAGAAGCTAACTCGGATGGAGGTGTGATTGGTTTGGCTATCTCTTTGCCTTTGTTTTTGGTAGTTGTATGAGATCTGGTTGGAAGTGATGCTTTTGATGTTGGTGCATATGATTTGTTAGACTTTGGTGCTTGATAATAAGGATCTTGATATGGTTGAGCAGCAGCAACAAGTGTTAATAGGTTAGCATGCTTGGCTATTCATTCAGCACGAATTTCATTAACTTCCTTTTGATATTGCTTTAGAATGTCGAAGAGTTTGTGATATGAAACTTCATCTAATTTGTGTTATTGCTTGACAATGGTTACAGACCTTGACCATTCTGGTTGAAGTTGTTGAAGAAATTAAACATTAACTTGCATAGTAGCAACAGTCAAGTTGTTTCGTATCATTTCATTCATTAGCTTGTAAAATCGGGAGTAGTATGATTCCATTGATTCTCCATCATGAGAGGTGAATTTTACAAACTCCCAAAATAAGTTTGTCTTGACATCTTAAATGTTGATGGATTCACCTTGTTGTAACCTTTCAATAGCTTCCCACATTTCATGGGCTATCTTGCATGCATCAACAGTTGAGTATATTTCATCTCCAATTCCAGTCAATATCAAATGAATCGCTTCCTTTTATGATTCAAAATGAGCTTTGTTTTCAGGAGACATATTCAAGACAGTCTCAACTGTTGTTCGTTCAGGAACTGCTAGAGAATTATCTATTGTAGGTACAACTGGAATTGTGACGGTAGTAGGAGTGTAGGGACCTTCGAGAATGCATTTCCTCAAGGCATCACCATTTGGTCTTGTATCAATGTATCTTAAGAACCGTGATCGCCATTGTGCATATCGTCCTGTTGCAAGCATTGGTGGACGATCCCTTAAACCAGCTGCCATGATGTTGTTATGCATTTGACTGTCGGTTGTGGAAGTTACAATTGGAGTAGTCATGATGAATGATTGTTTAATTTTGAAGTGAAAAAGATTGAAGGATCTTAACTAGATGTGTTGTGATTGAACTTGTGGTAAAATGAAAACAATAAACGTCCACAAGATTTTACAAGTCTATGATTGAAATCGAGAAAAAAATTGTGTCATGCACGGGATTATACAAAATCAATAGAAAATCGTGAATGTTAATTGATTTGGATTAAGGTTTGTTTGTGTTGAATTAGTTGTCTTTTGAGTCCTTGTGATTGATTGTTGTTATGGTTCAAGTCGTTTTGATTAGAAGTGAGTAATAGATTCCCAAAACAAGGGATTTCAGTGGCACAACTCGCTACTTTTAGAAAAATTAGGCAGCATAACGTTTGGATATGAGCTTAGGAAAAGGTCTTCAATTTCCTGTTAACTCGCTAAGATAACTCGCTACTGTCTTCTGCTAACTCGCTGATCTGGCAAAACTTGGGCAGCATAACAACTCGCTAGAACTAGAGAATTTGTCTTCAAATAAACCTGTAACTCGCTAGACCTTAAAACTTGTAACTCGCTAGATTTTGAAACCTATAACTCGCTAGATTTTGAAACCTGTAACTCGCTAGATTTTGAAACCTATAACTCGCTAGATTTTGAAACTTGTAACTCGCTAGATTTTGAAACCTGTAACTCGCTAGATTTTTTAAGTCTCTAACTCGCTGCATTTGTTCTTCGTAACTCGCTACTACAAGCTGCCAAGGATGTCACTTTCGAACAAGTACACACGTCGTTTTCCACCTATTTGTCCTATTCCACTTTAGGCAAACAAACAAACACACCTTATGGCAAACCCGTAACTCGCTATCAAGAAATTACCTAACTCGCTAGATTGAAAAACGAGTTAAAACCATTTTTTGAACCACAATAAGCCACGAATAAGCTAGGATAAGCAATAAAACACGAGAGTACACTCTTTTTTTCAGTTAAAGCCACTAGCACAACATGAATCTTGATGTTTTATACCAAAACTTTCGAACAAAACAAAAAAATAACCAAAAACAACAAAAAACTTATGTTTGATTCTTGAAATAAGCACGTATAAGCTATATAAGCTAGTGAGCTCAAGCTTAACACCACTTAAGAATCAATAAGCCAAAACTTAAACAAGCCGTGGGCTTTTGTCTCAAATAAGCCACGAAATTTTTTAAATTTTGAGCTTATTACCATAAAACAACCACTAATCTACCTGAGGCTCTTGATACCAAATGTCGGAACCAAGAAATTACTTCACTTCATTACTTAAACCATGGATTGATCAAGAAAATAAGAAGAAAATAGGAAGAAGTTTAGATAAGAGTTTAGTGAGAGAAAGTAGAGAGAGAAACAAGGAATGGGAAGTTTACTTGCAAGACAAAAGTTTACAAATGAACCAACCACCTCTCCTTCCTTGGAGAGGTGTATTTATACTTAAACCAAAAGGCTTACATACCTTTGGTATTTCTACGGGCCGGGCTCGGGATTACTTGGGCTTTCGCCCGATACACGTGACCGATTAGCTTACATAAACAAGCCCGTTTACCCGTTCTAGCCTATTACAACGTTACATAATTAAATGACCGAGACTTAATATTCTTAATGAACGAACTTCCATGTTCGACTCAATATTTGAGGCTAACAATCTCCCCCGAAGTGAGTTCATTGTGACACTCCTTCGTGAGATCAATGAGATTGCTTTTTGTCGTTAAGCTCTTGTGATCTTTGTCTCTGTCTACGTTGTAGGCTTGTTCCTTCATGCTTTGCGATCTTTGATCTTGAGCCTTTGTCATTGTCTTTTGACTTCGTCTTTTCGTCCGAGATCTTTAAATCTTTATCCTTTTCTTCTATTATCTTAGTTACACATATCTATTACTCACTGCTTTGATAATTTCCATATTTACGCAGCCGTTTTTGCTGGGTGTCAGAAATAGATAGCCTTACCAGGAGCGGGTAGTTAGCCTTGAGGTATCTGTTATCCACCATGTCTTCGTTTCCATCTGACATGTTCAAAATGTGTAATGCCGTTAGAGTATAAAACAGAAAAAGATTTTCAGCCACGCTCACTTTTCTTCTGTGACACTAACCCACGATGTTCCCTCAATCATTGTCTAAAAATGAGATACTTACGTGTAATACTTGAAGCCGCTGAATCAATCCGTTAACCGGCCGATGCAATGCTTCAAAGTCACTTCCTTTATATCTTATTTTTTGTCCTTCAACCATCTATGACAAAACAACATCTGCAATTGCCGATTAGTTAATCCTAAATCTACAGCTTCGCTCAGGTAGTCTCTGACGGGTACACCTCCGCTACAAGAAAAACATTTTTAATCTGTTAAAGCGAGTAATGCAAATTTCCAGGTATAAAAAAGAAGTACAAAATCAAATATGCCTATATCACATGAAATTGCGGACAAATCTTGCTATGATACGTACTTCCAAATGTCCATTTTTCTTCTAACAATTTGATTTGCGTTGGCACTTCCAGATATAAGCACGCCTCCTAATCTTGCAAGGCAGCCTATGTAATATGTTAACATACAACTACCGCAGTTTAGAGTTTTTATATTTCAGAAAAAAACAACGTCTGGTTATTTGTTACATGTGAGGACTGGTTTTTGGTTGGTTTGGGTATATGGTTGTCGCAACTTGTAGTCTAATTGATTGTATGAAACAAAGTTAAAGCAGTGTTTGGGAAACTCACTTGATGGTATGCTCTCAAATTTTATGAACCTCTCGAATCTTAGAGTTGTGTCAGTGCCTAGTGTTTGTTGAAAGTTGCTCGTTGGTACATAAATGAAACATGATATTCTATATGCTGATCTATCTTGAAGAAGTTGACTAAAGTAAGGAATATCACCTACATTAATAGTCGCTTGAATTGTGTTGCCCTGTGCACATGGCAAGGTTGTAATACACTGTAACAGTTTGTATGGTATTATAAGGTGAATGGTGTGTGTTGTACCTCTTGGTCTATTAGAATGCAACAATAGTCGATCGCCGCTGGTTTTGGTGGCCTTTGGTTTACCCATTTTTGATACACCTTGGCTTCAAGGGGTTTCTTCCTGGCGCATGGCTTTAAGTCTGAAATACAGTTTTGTGTCATGATTGCTGCAACATAGAATTTATAAAATGTAGTTTTAGCCGACTTTTGTATGATAAATATAATTGTATCTGATCAAGAATGTTTAAAGAAAAAAAAGAATTAAATAAAATAAAAGGGCAAAAAAAAGGGTTGCAAGCATATCATATAGCATCAAAAGTCAACCAAAATTAAGTTTTTAGTGTTTTGTTAAGGATTCAGGGCAGTGATAAAGTAAAGAATTTGTACACTAATAGAGTTCATAGTGTTATATGCACTTATTGCAATACACTGCAAAATTGAAAATCTTTGTGCACGTGATTTTTCATTTGTAATTCACTAAATGTTTTATTTTAGTGGGGCAGAGCAGTGATCTTATATGTGTTTTATAATACCTATTTGACACGATACAAACAACAATTTTACTTATGAATCTTCCCTCTTAGCGTATCACCTAAAACTGGCAGAAAGCTAAACTAAAACAAATGTTTTTATACTAACGAACGCCCAAAATAACAGCAATAACATCATATTCATATATTCATCTATAAAACAATGATTAACACCATGTTGACAACTTTTTCAGTCGACACCACAATTTCAAATGAATCGAATGCAACATGAACTTAAACACAAAAAAGACTCGAGGAATGGTACCTTTCCTGGCTTTTCAAGACCAAGATGAATAATAAAACTCTTGTCTTTCTAGAACTTTATATACTCGTCCATAAGTTCAGTGCATGTCCTCTACTGTGTGTCTTTTTCAGGATTTGTAGCTTTGCAAAATCACAAATCATATATTAGGGTTGACCTATTAACAGTTTTTGGTTAAGTAAAAAACTGTATTTGTTCAATAAAAACTACAAAACACAATAAGCACTTGGGGGAATATCAACCTGATCGAATCGTTCTTTTAGCTATTTTGTCTTATCTTATTCATCGACCTATTTGATTGATAAGAGTAAACTACAACCCAAATTGATCCATTCATTAAAGAAAGGGTCGAATCGTGACATCTAATACATCAGTTTAGAGTCAAATCCAATAGCACTTGCAATAACCGAAAAGACGTAAGTATTACAATTTAACGACTATGAAGGTAAACAATCAGAGAATAACCATTCAATCTGTTAATGGGGCAAAATTAGTTAAACCGATTGGTGTATTACTTCTTTGAATCTATTTGGTGACTTGGTAACTCGTTCCACCTGTATTCAAGTTTGAACAAAAAAATGAAACTTGAATTCATTAATCTCTAAGAAAACCAGAAAGAACGTGAATTTACAAAAAAAATACCTGCGAGACTATAAATCTCTGATTCACGTTGAGAATGTAAACGTCAATCACACACCCGCCCCAACTGCAATCAGCAACAATTTAGAAACTGGTGAATATAATTATTAACACATCTTTTAAAAACAAATTTGACATTACTACATCAGTATAAAAAAAGCATAAGCAAAGCAAGCATCAACAAACCCACACAAACATTAGTAAACGTACGCGAGCAACACAAAAGCTACTCTTATTTTAGCTCAAAAATTTATGTATCACCATTATTCTTATCTCATAAAGACTAACTGAAAGCGTAAAAGTTACTAACCTGTTAAGACCGAGAAACAGTAAAGCAAGCATCAGCTTCTCAGCTAGCCTAAACTGACTAAAAACGTAACATTGCAACTGATATAGCCACAAATAGTGAAAAAACGTCTGTCGGTTGCTTCCCTACACAAAAAAATACAAAGGTCAGTTTGTTACAGTCCTTCTATTCATTTCAAAATGCCAACAACCAAAGCATGTTATTCCTTACCAAAACCTAACCTAACACCTTCGCCAGCGAAAAAAATTACTTCAGCAAATAAACCATCGTCAACGCAACAGCTTCTCATCTGATATGAACCAATTGAGAGCATAACATTGCAAGAAAAAGCATGTTTTGATTGTTTCCCTGCCAAAAAAGTACAAATGCCAGTTTGTTAAGACACTGTTATTCATCAAGAAATTTTAACAACAAATCATGTTATTCCTTACCAAAAGCTATGCCAACGCCTTTGGCAGACAAAACAAACATTTACCCCAACTAATTATCATAATCATCGGCAAACAATGACTCATCACTATCCCAACGGACATAGCTACAATCTCAGCCATGGTAGGTCGTAGATTCAGAATATCATCCGAATATATATATTATTATATGAAACTCAGAAGGGTACAGCATCAAAGAAATTCATATCGACCTGGTGGTTCGAGGAATTGGCCAGAAATTATTTTCATTAGTTCAGAAGGATAGAGCATCGGAGAAACAGAACATATCTGCCATGGTTGCAACTTTAGTAAGTTACCACGCCAAGATGCATGCCGCCTCCTCTATGTTCCTCCCTATCGATAAACTCACCATTGCCTTTTATAAAACAATATTAACAAATGGCTGCAAGGTTATTAAGCTTGCCTCGCCAAAAGGTCAAGCCGAGCCCTACCGCGCATTTATTATTGTTGACTCGATAAACATGTAAGCCCACTTTTCGACTTATTTTCTAGTTTATGAGCATATTTTCATGTTTAATGGGACAATACACAAATTTAGTTGTTAACACCAGCTTGTAACACCTAAACCCCGTAGAGCACACGAACATACACGCTGGTGCCCTACTATTTAAAATCAAGCTAAACTAAAACAAATGTTTTTATACTAACGAACGCCCAAAAGAACGCGAATAACATCGTATTCATATATTCATGTATAAGCAATGATTAACACCCTCTGACTTATCAAAAGTAAGAAAAATTAAGTTACATATCAATTCAGTTGACGACAATATAAAAAGCCGAATTAGAATACCAAATGAGGCGCCTGTCATAAAAAACCAACAAATACGAACATTAAACTATGAACGCCAATTAATAGGCATACCCTCTCATAAGAAGGCTTAGGCGTGTGAGTATGAAATCGGTACCGAAAAACCGCCATGGCTGCAAGCAGGACGACGTGCTGCCCCGCCAAGATACGGGCTGATTTCAGTCACGACGATCCGTCAACCCGAAACGTAATAATCTCTTCATCGCCCACAACAAATATATCAAGTTAGAAAATAGTGTACAATCACACAGTGCTAAACATGCATTAACAAAGCACCAACAAAGGGTATCCAACCAACCCTGCCCCGCCACAGCGGCACCAACCAACATAATCACAAATGACGATGCACGGCTCACATTTGGAATCAAGGTTTGACTGCCATGGCTGCAAGCCTAACAAAATCTCGCAAACTACGATCGGATCACATTCTACATAGATTTCACCCTTTAGGTATCAACATCGTCACACACCCATCACTATCGTCACACCCCATTAGTAGCGGTGACGAACGGATCAGTGGCATCGAAGAATCGTAAGCCAAATGTATAAGCAAACCCGAACCATAAAGTACAAATATAGAATTAACACCAAACACTTGGCATGTCCCCAACCATAACTCGAGTGTGGTTGTGTCGCCAATATATGATGCATAAAATTTTTCTATCGGCTTATTTTGCAGCTTGTAAGCCTATAACCATCGTCACACACCCATCACCATTGTCACACGCCATGGATAGCGGCAACGAAAGTATGTGTGGCATCGAAGAAGCATAAGCTTTCCTAGACATGTGCAAACTTTCAAATAAGATGACAAACTAACAATGTATGTTATAAATTTATCCGCCATTGCTGCAGAATCAGTAACCTACCCCGCCAAGATACGGACAATCTCAAGGATAAATCTGTCATGGCTGCAAAGTTACGAACCTGCTAAAACAATTACTTACACGAATTTACAGGTTTAAAATTTTTTTATTCAATCTCTCTCACACTCTCATTCACCTCTCATTGTCACCATCAAGCCTGAACCATAAACCATAATTGTAAACAAAAAGAACAGAGATCGTGAAAGCATATACCATCATTTTTGCAAGACTCACAAAAAGAACAGAGATCATGAAAGCATATACCTTTATTTTTGCAAGATTACTCACGCCAAAAAAAAATAGTCAGCAACCCCAACACGAAACAACAATTGTGCCACCAAAATCACCACCACCAAGCAAATCCTCAGGGCGCATATGTAATTGCAGCAACAAAGAACAACCCATAATTAAAACAAACCCTAAACCTATATTCTGCTTTTAGAGAGAGAGCCGGTGAGATATGTTTTTAGAGAGAGAGAGAAAATAAAAGATTGAGAGAGGTGTTTCTTGAGAAGCTTCAACAGAGAGAGAAATAGAGTGAGGGACACGTAGCGAAGTGGAGGGGCACGTGACAAAGTGGAAAGTTATAATAATAACAAAATGGGTCGGACCCGGGTTCCGGCGTCTTCAGGCGGGTTTGCGGTTTTCAAGCGGGTTCCGACATGAACATGACTCGATTGGTGAAAGAGCATTAAATGTGGCATTAAAGGCAAGTGTTGCCTTCTAATTAAATTGAGAATATAAGTCATATTAGTTTATCTGAAAATCGTTTGTCAAGAGGTATAATGGTGGTTTGATTTTATTGGGCTAACTCGAGTTGTTTGTTAGAAAACATAAATAAGGGTATAATGGTCAAAATTCAAATTAAGTAATAATTATCATTTAGTTTGTGTTTTATTTTTGTATTTTTTTTAATTATTTGGATATATATGTTATTTTAAATGTTTGAAAAGATATATATGCAATTATTGTTTTTGGTTGGATATATATGTAATTATTAAGCTTTTGAGGGATATATATATACACACATAGAGTTAGGATCAAATGAGAAGTTTTCTTAAAATAAGAAGGATAAGAAGTAACTATAACCGCATATCCGAGACGCACCAACTTAAATTAGATGCATCTCTATAATCTTAGATGTATTATAATGCATCATAATGTGTTTTCTAGCTTTTAATTACATGCATATACGTATATTAGATGCATTTCATGATTTCTTTTGTTTTTTGTTCCTCTACATGTGCCGAAATTATGAAAATCAATTTGCACTATCTACACATCAAATTAACTTTTGAAACTTAAAATGATGCATCTAAATGAATAGAAATGCATCTAATATATGTTATTTTAAATGTTTGAAAAGATATATATGCAATTATTGTTTTTGGTTGGATATATATGTAATTATTAAGCTTTTGAGGGATATATATATACACACATAGAGTTAGGATCAAATGAGAAGTTTTCTTAAAATAAGAAGGATAAGAAGTAACTATAACCGCATATCCGAGACGCACCAACTTAAATTAGATGCATCTCTATAATCTTAGATGTATTATAATGCATCATAATGTGTTTTCTAGCTTTTAATTACATGCATATACGTATATTAGATGCATTTCATGATTTCTCTTGTTTTTTGTTCCTTTTTTGTGCCAAAATTATGAAAATCAATTTGCACCATCTACATATCAAATTAACTTTTAAAACTTAAAATGATGCATCTAAATGAATAGAAATGCATCTAATGCAAGTCGTTGCATCTCAAATGTGTGGTTTTAGTCACTTCTCACCACTTCTTATTTTAATTTATTTCTCACTGGATCCCTATTATAGATTTATGTTCAAGCGGTAAACACTTTAAAATGATAAACAATAGACACCAATAGTAACATGACATGTGGCATTTTACTTTAAAAGAAAACTGAAAATAAAATTAAATTGTTAAAACACCTGAAAGGTACGAGTAATTGGTATTTTCATTCCTATCAATATCATAACTACCCTAATCTCTCTATCTCATAAACATGTATCCACAAATCAAATTTGGCCTTATCTCTCTCTCCCAAAAGAACCATCCGACTCATAAATATTCGGATCTTCGTCTATGACTTTTTCGGTAATCACGAACTCTGTTTAGCGCGATACTATCTAAATATTTGTTACAAGCTGTGTATCAATTTTAAATTTTTAATTCAGTAAGCTTATTTGTTGAGGATCTTTGATCGAAACCACATTACAAGTTTTGAAGATGCCACAATTACTTAATTGCAGTGTGTATCAATGGAGTCGAGAGGTCCATTACAGTAACTTATTTGCATTTTAGTTTTTATCTAATTAATGTATCTTGTTTTATAATTTGTTTTTCTATAATGTTTTTTATCATTTATGATTTGAATGGATCACGTACTTTTTTTGTATTAAATGTTGACCAAGATTTTTCAAACAACAATTTTGACCTTCTTATTTACTTTTTTTGCGTGAACTAGTGATCATGTACTAGTTGGACTATATCATTGTTCTTTAGTAATTAAGATTACGTTGTTATGGATCTATATTATTATTTTTATATTGAGATGACACAATATGGAAATTTAAGTCTAAAGTATAGAGGTGTGAGGTTATATGCTTTGTTTGGTATCGAAAATAACCTCCCTTTTTTTATTATTTGGTATGTGGTTGGATTCTAAGAACTAAACATATATTTGTGATAGATGCTTATAGGATCAGCTATACACTTGGCATAAAATTTCTTATTTACATGCACGTGGGTGTTATACCCTCTCCAACAGATGTCCTTAGCCAAAGCATTGGTTTCCAGGTTTTGTACCAAATTGGTACTACCAATCAATACTCTATTCTTTTTTGCAGGATGACATTCGTGAATGCCTGCAATGCTCTACATACTTTGATTACAATTTCTTATTTACATGCACGTGGCTGGTCATAATGAGTATGGTTTCTTTAATTATAATCTTTTTTTTATGTAATTTTATTAATGTGAATTTGCACTCACAACTTGGTGATTCTTGGCTAGTCGTAAACATGGATGTGTAAACTCGGCCAAATGTTTGTCTGTATCAGTCGCGAAATCGGCCAAGTGTTTTGTGTGTACCAATCGAGAACATGTAAACTCGGGCACTGTCTGTTTGTGTGTATCGGTCGAGAAACGTCTCTGTATCAGTAGGATTTTGTATAAATTTCATTTACAAAAGATATACTAATAAAATTGCAAGGTGAATTGTATTTAGTTTTTTTATGTTTTTTTTGTTAGTTGGTGTTCGTATACATGGTTTGCTTTATTATTATATTATGAATGATATATGGAGGTGTGTACCAATGGTTAATTGGCCTTGTCGTTGGTGCGTATCATGATCCTTTCATTTGATCTTCACTTAAAATTGGTTTATATTTTAGGCATTAATGTGTGTATGTGAACACATAGGTAAATGTGGGTTCGTGTACCAATAATCCTTTTTGGTAATTTGGGTTCAAGATGGTTTCCATAAATTTGGTTACAAGATGGCGTAGAGTATACATGAAGAAAAGATTTATGTGTTTATGATAAAAAAAAGTAATCTAATAAAATATAAATTTATAAAATGACGTTTACAATAAGTATTTTGCAAAACTAAAAACGGTCATCAGCTTTTCATTATATAATGCTATAAAAAGCTACTAATTTTCTAATTTATTACCACTAAGGGGCTGTTTACTTTTAGCTTATTGCGCCCTTAGCTAACATTTTCTTTTTCAAAAAGAAATTTTTGTTGTTTCTTTTTTGCTTATTCCAAAGTATCATCCTTAATGTGAAAGGGTGGAAAAACTCATCTCCTTCATATACAGGATATTATTCAAACAAATTATACCCTTTTTTATTTCTTTTTCTTTTCAATTATATCAATAATCAAGACCTAACACTCATCCTTTAATCCCTAACCACCACTACTACATCTTTCCACTTCCTCATCACCACCCGTACATCTTTCCAACTCCTCACCACAAATACATCGTATCAATCCCTCACCCCAACGATCCTTCACATGGATATCGATAACCTCAAGGCTATATTATTTGATTCACTTTCATTCATTTAAGTAAAAGCTTCAATTGTCTTTAATGGTGGAGTCATGGGTATGAAGAAGATAAACACCAATTATTATTATTGTTATTTTAAAGTGTTGAGGTTAGTAGTTAAAAAAACAAGATCAGAATCTTTAACAGTTGGATCTATACGATGTTGTCTTTTTTGGACAAGATTATGTTGATTGAATATTTTTCTTGGGTTTGTTTTTATGAAAACTTCACTGGCTTTTTTTTCTCATTAAACTTTGTGTTTGTTTAACAGATTGTTCAAGATTTTATCTTTTATTAAGCACCTAAAATTTCAAACTCAAAATCTATGATGGTGGAACTTTGAACCACTCAAGAAAACTGATTATTGAAAACATATTAGTTAAAAGAATGTTAAAAATGTGATGTACTTTAATTTATATTTGTTATTGTTATTAGAGCATCTCCAATGAGAAAAGTAAGGAATGACTTTTTACAATTTTAAAAAGCTTTTTGAGTGTGTTTTTCTCATTACATTCACAACTTTTTGAATAGCTTTTTACAATGACTTGTTAAACAACAAGTCATTTGTAAAAGTCATAGTCATTGATGGTGCTTTGCATTTAAAACATTAAATGCAAAAAGCAATCAAAAGTTTTTTGAATTGAAGATGCTCTTAAGAAACAAAAAGAAACATCATTTTGTCCACCGAGGACCAACTCTAAAAAGACACTATTATGCAAAAAGACACTATTTTCAAACAGACAAAAAAAACAGCCCCTAAGCCACTCATCTCATTAAATTTGATCATGATACATTAAGCTTAATTCAATGGTCCACAATTGTGCCTATTATTACTTATCTTAAGGTGTTTACCACAATAACGACTCCATATATATATATATATATATATATATATATATATATATATATACTTTATATATATATATTCTTTATTATATATATTTATAATATGCTTTCATATATGCCAATTCTCTTTTTTTAAGATGTATGACTCATCACATGGCCTCCCTGAAACCTTCCTAATATGTTTGAAAACTACACATATAATTGAATATAACAGTAGGGTGGTAGATGTCAAATTTTCTTTGCTAATTATGAATGTGTTTAGCCATGGTGGTGGTTACTATGAACCAGTTGTTTCCCTTATCAAGAATTTGGGGGTTGGCCAAGTTTTAGTACTCCTTCAACCACTTTTCTTTTCAGTTTCTCTTAAATCTAAAGTGAGCTAGTGTTTGCCATTTCACAAGGTAATAATACTGCTGATGGTCTTTGATTTTATGTTTCATAACTTAATCTTTTATGCAACACAGAGAAAATCACACATTTAATGGTGTCATCCCAAGTTAGTAGTGTAGGGTCAAATGTAGGTGTCAGCAGAATTTTATATCAGGTAGGTAAATGGTTAGAGGGTAGGGTATGGTGGCTTAAGCCACAAAACAAAACGGCCACCACAGGGCTAGCCCATCAGGTTTCTCTCCCACTCAAAAATACTCCTTCACTCATTAACACACCTTACTCCTCTTCACGTGCGGTCCCTACATTACTATTTTTTTTTTCTTTCAATTTTTTTACACAAAATCATATTTATTTCACACAAATTAAAAATACAATACATAAAAAAAAACATAAGATAAAATACGAAACTTCAAGGAAATATAACGATTCGAAACAATAAAACTTAAAATTTACGAATCTAAACGTCTGCACCAGCTTCGTTGCACCGGCATCTTCATATTTCTTCATTATTTCTGTTTGTTGGGCTTTCAATGGATAGGCTCGTTTATGTGTCGGCAAGTTCGATAGTATCGATCATGAGAAACTTCATCTATTCAAAACTTCTTGTTTAGATTAACTAGTCATGCCCTTTGCGCCTCGTACGCTCCTTTCAGCAAGGATCTCATTTACGTCTTTTAATCTTGAGAAAAAGTGACGATACAGACTCCGATTGGCTTCCCCCGGTGCTCCACCGAAGTTTCTCAACCGATTTATATTTTTTCACAAGTCGTTGTTTTACCGGCGGGCGTTCTCTTTTATCCGGGACCCAAACACTCCTCTTGGAGATTATCTTAACAATCGGCTCCGCCGCATCCCATTTGGGGTACTCTTTCAAAAAATTTCACACGTGAGGGTATTGAAATTTTTTACCAATTCGCTTTAAGTACACCGTTTTCACAGTCTCAATCAAGTCAGCTTCATTTTCCCCGCTTTTACGATTTGCCTGTTTGTAATAAGCGTTAAAACCGTTTGGCAATCTACTATGCTTTGGGGTCCATTTCCCGGTCATCCTTATCTTTTTGGGTACGCGTCCGGACCTGTTGTATCGGTCGTGGAATATCTTCAATTAAACTCTTGTTCCAATAGATTTATTCCTGTTTGGTCTTTCCGATTTTCGCGTCCTTGCGCGAAGTGCAATCGAATCCAAGACTCGGCTTGACAAAGATTTCTTCTTTGTTATTCAACGGTTATTGAGTTGCGCATTAATTTCATATCTTCATTCATTCGCCCTCGTTCCATTATCGTAAACGGATGTTTTCCCGTCCTTTTTTCGTTTCGCTTAGGTTCACGGGGGTTCTTTGTGCCTTGTGGTATTTTGAATTGTGGTTGTGATGAGTGTTGTGGGAAAAATAACTTTTGGTTTGTGTTGATTGTTGTGTAAATGTTGGCGGTTGTGTGAGTTGTTGTGGAAAAAAGTAGTGGTTGCGTAAATTTTTGGATTCATGTAACCTGGAGTACCCTGTTTTGTTGATTTTGCTGATACGCCAATGTGTCTTGATAATTCGGGCGGTGACATTTGCGTTCCATAAGGGGGATAACGCGCTTGGGTCGCAGTTTGAGTATTGGGAATTGGGGTTTGACGGATTCGATTGTTTGGCGAAGTTGTGTATTGGTTGGATTGGAGAAGATGTGTTAAAAAAACCGGGGGGCGTTTTGTCCATTTTGGTGGTTGAGACATTTGTTTGGGATAGAAGTAGAATTATATGTTTATACAATATTGCTTTTGTAAGAGAAGTGTGTGTTAAATTGGTTAAAATGGAGGTGTTATTTATTAGGTAAAAATGGGTTTATAAAAATTTTATTTTTTAAAAGTTTGAGTATAATGTAGCCGTTGGTTTTCAATTCGGTTTTTTGTATATTTGATTTAGTCTTTTAGTTTGTTTGCCATTTCACAAGGTAATAATACTGCTGATGGTCTTTGATTTTATGTTTCATAACTTAATCTTTTATGCAACACAGAGAAAATCACACATTTAATGGTGTCATCCCAAGTTAGTAGTGTAGGGTCAAATGTAGGTGTCAGCAGAATTTTATACCAAGTAGGTAAATGGTTATCTGTTGGTGTGTACAGTACATGTTTTGTACTTTTTTTTTGTCTTTTTGTTATTTTGTTTATAGTACAACACTGTGTTTTATCAGTTTATGTTCTGTGTTTTTTGACAGTTTAATACTTTTGACTTGTTAAACTTTATAATTTTTGTTTCGCACTTTGCGTTTCATAGTTTATAACACAAACAAAATTATAAAAATAAAATAATAATGTTTAAAATTAAAAAAACCAAAAACATAAGAGGGGTACAAATGACTTTTTAAAGGGGTTCTTTATAACCACCCCCTATTTGTTGCAGAGGCGGTGTAGTGCCTCACAGGGGTGGATCCAGAACACTAACTCATCTTTCTTACGAGTATAAAAGATTTTGATTAGAGGTGAGCACGAGGCGGTCTCGGGCGATTTTTGGCTAAAACCAAACCCCGAACAAAAATTTCGGCTTTTAAGTTTTTTAAAACTAAACTCCGAACCAAAAGTTATGTTTGGTTTTTTGGTGTTAGGTTTTCGGTTTTTCATTGGAGGGTCATATTTTCTACAAGTCTGAATCTCTTTTACAAATAGTTACCGCATAAATTTGGACAGTCATTTAAAAGATAAAAATTTGTCAAAAAGCTAAATACGATTATGATGCTATTAGAGTCGTCTCATTGCTTTTTGTGGACTAAAGCTAAATTATGAAATGGGACATTTTCGACAATAAATTTATGTTGTCAATTTAAATAATTTAAGGGACTTGTCAATAACTAGTTATATCACAAATTTGGATATCCGAAATTTGTGATTGACGGTTTTATGTTAGAGCCATTATTTTAGGTAAGTTTTCTCAATTCAAATATCTGAAATTTCGAATAAAAGTTTTATATATTTGAATACACAAAATTCCGGGTTAAATAATATTTACGTGACACAAATTTTTAGAACCAGGTTCAATTTGAAAAAATCAGATTTTTTTACAAAAAATCACATTACACGACATACACAAAACAACCACAAAGAAACATAAAAAAAAAGGAGATAACATGTTTTGACTGAGTTAATTAAAAAGAAAAAAGATAAGTTATTTGAAAAGCCACCGATCAAAACACGCCACCAATCAAAAGATGGCCACGAGGTAAAACTCAATAATATCAAGTCTGAGGAATATGCAAACAAAGCTCATGGTTTAGCATGGGGACACATACCTACTTTATTTCCTCATCGAATGATTCAGACGAAGGTGAGGATTCTTCATTCATGCATTTTCTTAGAGGTTACACCCATTGTTTAAGATAATCCGATCCGTTTTAACTAGTCAAAGAAAATACACGTTTTTAACATGTTATCAAACCTGCCTATCGTCCACCTCCATTGGATACCTATATTTGTTTTTAACAGTTAAATTGTTACAGATGCTGTTGAATTGAAGAGTTATGTTTTGAAAACCAGGTCTCTAATCGACCCGATCGAGTCACCGGGTCACCGAGTTACCGGTTCGACCACCGGGTCAAACCGGTCATCCACAATAAAAAAATATTTCTAATGATACAAAATATATATATATATATATATATATATATAAATCATAAATACTTCATATATATTTTGAGCCTAAAAACCATTTGTTAACAAATATAACATGTAAAAATAAAATTAGGTCGCAAATATATGTAGTTAACTTACTTTATTTGTTAAAAAACACGAAAAAAACCCGGCCCGGTTTAATTTGACCCGTTTTTCCGATCAAAACCGGTTCAATCGACCGGGTCGAACCGGGTTCAAAACATTGTTGAAGAGTGGAAGTCAATGTGAAGGTGGTGGAAAGCAAAGCCAACCTATTGCAAGTCAAAGTCAAGTTGGTGCAGGTCAAAGGCAAGCAGGTGTAAAAACAAGTTCATCAACAAGATGGACTAAGCAAAGGATAGCCCAAGCTAAGGGGCTGGTTTATCACAAAAGGGGAAAGCAGGGGGTTTGATGGACTTTGGAGTTGTGTCCGGCTATCTATCATTATCTTAGTTTTATTTATCCAGGTTCTGTTATTAGTATAGTAATTTAAGTCCTTTTAACTCATAAGGTTATTTTATTCAAATAGCAATGATCAGTTAAACTTGAAACGTGCAGTAAATGCTTATCAAATATATCGGTTGTAAACCAGGAAGATGTTCTTCTTCGAAGTTGAGCCCAAGCGGCCTTTATTAAGCAAGTGAAGATGTCATATTTCAAATTGAATGATCTTGTTATTGTAAATACTATATATGTTGATATTTTGGCTTGGTATTTGAAATGTGTTTTGTTAATAAATGGAATCTCACCTGGTAGATACTGATATGGAATGTCATCTTAATTAAGTCCTTTTAACTCATAAGGTATAAACGAGCTTCGTGGTGTGTGCAGCATAATAGCATTTCTGTACATCAGGCAAAACTTGTGATATATTGTATGCTGATTAGTAATTAGTTCAGTTTCTGTTTTAAAACAAAGAGTAATTAGTTCAGTTTCTGTTAGCTGTTAGACAAGCACCTCGTGTAGATATAAATAAGAAGAGAAATTCATGAAGCTAGCCAATTTTGACATTAACTACCGTATCTTATGGCAGATAGTTACAGGTAAGATTGGGTTCAGTGCGTTACATAAAAATTAATATCGACTTTAATGGGTTACTTATGCGTTATATATAAGGTCTGATACTCTGATGTACTATGCCAACCTTGTAATTTTGATCTTCATAAGTTTCAGGCACATGTATTAGACTGTTACATGCATTTGGTTTGCTCAGAAAAAAGGCACTTGCTACAGCCTGCATGCTCTTATACCACAATGGCTTCAAAACCGAAACCAATTTTCAAACTCGAACCCAAAAGTACAAGCCTTTTAGTTAAAGATACGAATGTGAGACAGGGGTGTGGTTTTTCTGAAAGTGACGACGGCGCCGGTGGTTGGTGCTATCATGGCACGACGGGTGGTAGTCCATGGTGACGACGGGTGTTTTTAATGTAATTTTGAATCATCTTCAAGTTTTCACTCCTTTTTAAATATTTATTTTAATTATATTATAAATAATATTAATAAAAAATTTATTATTTAAATCTAATTTAACATTAATTATTATTTTAAAATTATTATAAAAATTTTTTATAATTATTATAATTCTTAATTCATTTATAATATTATTTATATTAATATAAATGAATATTTAATATTTTATTAAATATAAATTTACAATATAATTCATTTAAATTTATTAATTATTTATAATTATAAATTATTTATCTTTAAATATTAATAATTAATTTTAATAAAAAAATTATAGAAAATATTAAAATTATAAAATAAAATTTTAATTTATTATATTTAAAATTATATAATATATTTATATTAATATTATATAAATTTTAAAATTTTTTTTTAAATTTTTAATAAAATATTAAATATTAATTTTTTATTATTTTATATAATTTAAATATATAAAAAAATTATATATTCAATTTTATTTATTTAATTAAATTATATTAAATAAATTATAAAATTAATTAATTTTTTTATATATAAATTATAAAATATTATATAAATTATTATTTATTCTATTATATTATTATTATAAAATAATATTTATAATAAAATTATTATATATTATTTTAATTAGATTAATATTAAATTTTAATTAATAAAAAAATATAATAAAATTTTTTTTTTTTTTTTAAAATTATTAATTTTTAATTTTGTAATATATTATTTAAAATTAATTTAAAATAAAAAATAAATAATATTATAAAATATTATTATATAATTTATTTTATCTTATTATTTTTTAATATAATTAATTAATAATTATATAAAAATATTATTATATTAAATATAACGAGCTTCGTGTGTGTGCAGCATATTGCATTCTGTACATCAGGCAATACTTGTGATATATTGTATGCTGAGTAGTATTAGTTCGGTTCTCTGTTTGATAAAAAAGAGTAATTAGTTCGCAGGTTCTGTTTGCTGTAAGAGCCCACAGCATTCGTTGCGTTGTAGAATAGTATAATAGAGATATGTGAGAAGGATTCATGAAGCTAGAGCCGACATTGTTTGACGCATTAGATGTTTTACTCAGCCGATCTGTATGGCGAGATAGTTGTTGGATCAGGGTATGATTGGGGATTCAGTTAGTTGCGTTACATTTTAAAATTAATTATGGACTTTAATGGGTTACTTATGCGGTTATATAGTAAGTAATGTGATACTCTGGATGTTAGACGTACGGCGCAGAACCTGTAGAATGTTTTGAGATCTTCTTCATAAGTTTGTCAGGCACATGTATTACATGTTACAATGCATTTGGTTTGCTGCTAGAAAAAAGGCACTTGCTTCAGAAGCTTGATGATCTATTTACCACATGGCTTCTCAAAACCGTAACAATTTCATACTCTCAGAAATCTCTATCATATATGATCACTGCCTTTTCGTTAAGATACGAATGTGAGACAGGGGTGTGGTTTTTCTGAAAGTGACGACGGCGCCGGTGGTTGGTGCTATCATGGCACGACGGGTGGTAGTCCATGGTGACGACGGGTGTTTTTAATGTAATTTTGAATCATCTTCAAGTTTTCACTCCTCTCGCCAAATGTGGTTCACTCCTCTCGCACAAAGGCTATATATACACTCAGACCCAAGTTTTCACAAGGAATCTGAGATGAAAACTGATTTAATCTTTAAACTGCTTCATATGTATACTACTAAATGTATCACTTATGGTTCACTCCTCTCGCCAAATAGAAAGTATTTTCAGATATAAAACATGCATATTAGCACCTGCACCAGCTCATATCATGACAGCGCAAGGATACACTTCCACTATTGCATATCACTATAGCTGCTTTGACGTACTTTTTTCACAAATGCTCATGGAAACAAAAGAAGGTAAAATAAGAGAGCCAAGGTTAAGGAAAGGAAAGAACTCATTGCACCCCTAGACACGAGTAGAGTAGCTAATTCAACCCATTTGCTTATAAATGGGTCAATATGGATATATGTACAAATAAAAGAAAATGGGTCACATGTAGGGGTGACAATTTCTGACCCGACCTGAAACCAACACGAAAATTAACAGGTTAGAGTTGAGTCTAATAGATTTCGGGTCGGTTTGGGTCGACCCATCTGACCCGTTTATTAAACAGGTTAGGTTCGGGTTGGGAATAAATTAAGTGGGTCAACCCGCTAACCCGTTTACGATTTTTTTCTTAAATTAAAAATTATTTATATATTATTATATGTGTTAAATGGATTAAACGGGTCGGCCCGCAAACCCATTTAACATGTTTAACCCTTGTAATGTGCCAACTTTTGTATATAAAACGGGTTAAATGGGTCAGGTTCAGGTTATGTGTAAACAGGTTAGGGTTGACATAGCTGAATATTTAAATGGGTTAGGTTCGGGTTGAGGTTTTTTGACCCGCCAACCTGTTAACCCGAACCCGCCAACCCGAACCCGACCTGAATTGCCACCTCACATGGGTCGAAAGTCACCTTATTGACTACTCTATTGAAAATCCGCACTCTGTTTGTTCTATACAGTTTGCCCTCATATTGACTAGTGTATCAATATCATTCCTGAATACTAATCCACAATGACCTGGGTACAATAGACTTTTAAGTATATAGCAAACACAAACGTTTGTTCATTTTGTCATATCCTGTAAACTTTAGCTAGAAAGTGAAGTAGTATGCTTCATATATGAGAATTTAACCAAAACGGAAACATAATATCCCTAAGATGACAATGCTAAGACAACATACTCAGATTCAATGTTCCAAATGGTATCGTAAAAAACAACCACTATAGTGACGAGCACTTTAACAATCAATCTATTCATTTTGTTAATGAACTTGATTTAAACTGAAACAACAATAAGATAAGCTCTAACTCCTCACGGCAAAATAGAAAGTAACATGAATCGTGGATGTTTTCAGTTTTTCAGATATACAATTGCATCAGCCTCCTAGAAACCTGCCAACAACTCAAAGTGACACCCGGAAAACCCGCTATTACAGTCGCTAAGCTGCATTGCGTAGCTTTTGCACGCTAATGGAAATTAAATAAAGGAAAGGAAAAAGAAATGGCCTGTTATATAGAAAAGAAAACCAATAGTAGAAAACAAGGAATGAAAAAGTAAAAGTATATGCTGGTGTATAATAAACGATTCAATCTTTATTACAGAATTCGGTTATATAATCTTTATTACACAGTCCCATAGCGAAAATTTTTATGAGAAGTAACATTAAAGAAATTGCTTTCTCCCTCAAATCCGGTAGAAAGAGATTGGAACACGTAAGCAGATAGTCCACAGCATTTTGTACACTTGGTTAAATTTCACGCTGGACAGCAGGACATGTACTTTGAAATTGTGAGAACCAATATACATCATCTGCATACGTATAACAAGAAAACAACTAACATTATTGCCAAAGAACAGTGGTTAATCAATTAATATGCATGCGTTAAGTATCCGAATATTTCAGTAACACCAAGTCGAGGTAGCAATTTTAAGCCATTTAGTTAACCTGTCTATTCAGGTTAAAGTTTAATCTCTAATGGGTAAAATAAAACTTGATATATATAAACTTACGGGTCACTTGGGTTAAAACTCAAAAGTCACCAAAGTCTATTTCTAATGCATATCAAAAACACATTTTAGTAAAAAATATATAAATTCATAACTTTGTCAGAATTCAACTCGAATCTAAGCATTTATAACAACTTAAGCAGTTAAGCTATATATCTCACCATATTCTAAACTCTAATCAGTAATGTACACAAGATAATCACAAATGAATTTCTTTAGTTTGTCCACAGCTAGTATAGAACAACCATAATAATTTCTTTATTCCAAACAAAAATGCAAAATAGCAATCATGCACTTCGGCCTATGAGAAAGCAACAGATGAATTTACTAACAAGATCACTCTCCATGAACAGATATTAAGCATTCTTGTACTATATATGCAGAAATATACGTGTAAATTTACTCACAAAAGATCCGTATATGCAATATTCAAGACATCACAGCATCAGCATCAACATCACTAACTCCATCAACAACACCACCATCAAAATATGTATTGAGCCAACTAGAAAAATTCTCAATTCTATCCATCCGCCCCGAATCCGTCACACTTTGTCTCCTACCAATATTACTCACATACCATGACAACTCATCATCATCCCTACTACTCACAGTTTCATCATTCTTGTCTATTCTCGGCATCTCAGACCGACAAACTGGACATGAATTACTTACTGAAAGCCAGGGAACGATACAGTGAGGGTGATACATATGCTTACAAGGCAGCTCTTTCATTTCATCATTAATAACAAACTCTTCCTTACAAACAGCACATAGAACAATAGTATCACTTTCAAAAAATGTATCAGTAATCGTGAATGTAGGTATAGTGTCAATCACGGATGTTGCAGTGGTAGATTTAGAGTAAGTGGAGCTGAGGTGGTTGATTACACGTTGGAAGTGTGGGTTATCAAGGAGAAAACTGTCGTTGTAAGTGATTGGGGAATCTAATTCTTCAAGGAAGTTGGAGGTGCAGTGAGGGCAGAGGAGGGTGGTGGCGGTTGGAATAATGGAGATGCTCATATCGCACTCATGACACCAGTAGGTACGACGGTCCATGACAGTCGTGGTGGTTGAAGACATCTTGAATGGGAGGTGTTGTTGATTTGGTGGTGGTTAGATTTTTGTATGCAGGAGAGTGTGAGGTGGGGCATGGTTAGTTGATTTGGTCGGTGTCGTTAAGTTCTTTCTTTAAGCATAATAAAAACTACATGATGTGACCTGCTACCTCTAACAAGGAGGTAGAGATGGGAAAAAAAACCGAAACCCAAAAAAAACTCAAAACCGAAACCGGTCAACACCGGTTATTGACCCTAACCGGTTCCGGTTAGGGAATAACCGGCGGTTACTAACCGGTTATAGAATTTAAACGTTTTTCGGTCGGGTAACCGGTTACTAACCGGGTCGGTTGGGTTATAACCGGTTAGTAACCGGTTAATATTTTGGAACGTTGGCTGCTTACTGTAAAGGAGAAGAAAGCAGGCAAGCACCCGCCACAATGTAAGTTGTGCGGAGTAATATACAATTTGAATCAGTGGCTTCAATATCTTGTGTTAAATCACCTTTAGGCTATTACAAAAGACCCTGCCCAGTATTAAATGAAAATACAATTCATAACACCATTGATTCATTATCAAATATTCAAACAGCAACATTTTGTTAGCTTAAAAAAATAACCGGTTACTAACCGGGTTTTCAAACAGTAACCGGTTCCAACCGGTTAGTACCGGTTAGGGTTTTTCGAGTGCAAAAGTCTAACCGAAACCGAAACCGGTTTTTGTACTAACCGAGTTGACCGGGTTTGACCAATAACCGGTTAGTAATCGGTTAGTAACCGGTTACGGTAAATTAACCGGTTTGTACACGGCTACTCACAAGTAGCAAAGGATAAATCCTCCAACCAAGTAAAAGCCATTGCTCATAACCCTTTCAAGAAACATGGCTCAACCATCAATCAAAAAACAAAGAAGTATGGCTGAACCACCGCAACAACACCCACCCCACGGACATCATGTCAAAGATTCTGAATGGTTATGACGCGCTAGAGATATCGGCTAGGCATTCCATTACTAAATCTTAAAAAACTTGTTCTCTCAAGATCAAGGCCTCATCGAATCCTACAAACTGTAACGAAATGAATTACTCTTGGATGTTTTCGTACTATGTTCTTGCTTAGGAACAAGTAAGAAGTTGGTCTTATATATGGGGTGAGGGTTTCTAATGGAGATTGAGTAAGTTTTGGTCCTTTGAAGATGGTGAAAACTGAGTTTTTCTTGATATGTGTGAGAACCAAAGGCTCCCACACATATGAAGACCCGGTTTTCACTTCGAAGGGATCAATAGTTACCCTTTTTTCATCAGAAAAACTCACCCAATAAATAACACCAACTTCTTCTTGTTCCTCAGTAAGAACGTAGTACGAAAACACCCAAGGGTAATTCCTTTCATGACGGTTATAGGAATCAATGAAATCTTGATCTTGAGAGATCAAGTTCTTGAAAGATTTACTAATGGAACGCATAGCCAATATCTATGGTACGTCATAGTATTGACATCGTGTTAAGTAGTATTGATCATTAATACGTAGTATTGATCATTAATACTACTTAACACGATGTTTCGACTTTAGTCTACTTCGACAGTAATTGAATCCCTAAGAACTAATACCGGTTGAGCTCTATCAACAATAGATGAACGATTCTGAAAGGACATGATAAACCATCCACAATCTTGAGATAAACCATCTCTAGGTGTTGTGTTGTACACAGTTTTTTATGTTTTGGCTTGTAGAAATACCGTTATAGAATGGCGGCGATATGGAAGGCTGGAAGCTAGATATCATCGGTTGATTGATTGTTTTTTAGCTTATGGTTTAGACTAAGAGTAATCCGACCAAACAATGTGACCAAATCAGACTGCCACATCAGCGCCAACTCAGCCTTTTCTCTCTTAGACCAAACAGTGACCAAACACCCGTAATCCAACCGGACACTAATAACAAAAAACAAACCCACAAAAATAAATTTAAAAACTATCCCACGCACACAAACACTTTCATTTTGTTCGGTCTAGGTATGGACCAAACAATTGATTTCAAAGCTTGACCGAACGAACCGTTCGGTCTTGGTAATGGGGTGTTTGGTCGGGTCATGTGGAGACTGGCCAAATGGTTCAGTTAGAATACCACTAGTCTTATGGTTGTGAACTTCTAATTGATGTGCTTTAACTTTGCTTTTGATTGATGTAGTAAACTTTGCATTTAGTTTTTGATGTGTATACCAAGTGTAATTCGAGTTAGTTTTTTACAAAGCCTGACTACATGTTTTATAAACCACATCAATTATGCGTTTATCTTTTTCTGATTGTGCGTTGTAGGCTTTTGTTTTTTTCAACATTTATATCATTTGGTTGCCTATTTTAGTTGAATACTTACTTTCCTATG
>BQNB010021254.1:50019-64455 GCA_026074375.1 Tanacetum coccineum | reverse complement strand
TTAAACCAACCGAAACAATCACTTTCTAAATAGAATTTTTTTATTGTTTGAATCCTAACAAAGTAAGTCTAAACTTAAACCGAAAATGAATTAAGCACATTTCGTCAAACAGAAAATAAGCTTTAAACACAACTATCAATAAGCCGAGAATCGATAAGCTCCGTAACTATAAATTTAACAAATAAGTAAATCAAAATGTAATACGCCAAAAAGCCGAAACAACTATCCTCTAAACTTTTATATAAGATTCGAATAAGCTTAAGCTATAAGAAAAACCAAATCGGATCATCATTTAAACTATTCTATCGATACTTAAAAATTTGAACAAACGATTAAACTAAATCTAAACCACTAATCTGCAAACGAAAATAAGCTCATAACAGAGAACCCGAATCGAACAAAATAAGCTTAATCCAAACTAAATAAGCAACGACAATCGTTCAACATGTTGATAAGCAATCAAATAACTCAAACCGAATTCAAAACTAAACCTGGTGAACCTCATCAAACCATTCAAATCATTAACCAATAAACGATCAACCGAAAAAAAATACTTCAATAAATCAACCCGGTGCGATACAAATTAAATCTAAACTAATTCATAAGAACTGGAATAAAAAAATGCAATAAAAACTCTATCTAATCTACTCCTACTGCTATCCTAATCTACGAAGGAAAAGAAAAATAAAAACGAGATATGGAAAGATAGATATAACGTGATCTGCACCTTTTCTTTTTATATCTTCCCTGCGTCCAGTTTAAGCAATCATTTCTTTTCTTTTCTCATTGCTGGGCTAACTCTAATTTAACTTGGGCTGGATCATTCAAAGTAACATTGGGCTGGGTTTGCTATACTCCATGAACTGGGTCGAGATTATTAATAAGTTATGTTGGGCTAGGAGTAGTAATACAAGCAGTTAGGCCTGCATATGGGCTTTTAATAATAATAATGAGTCAGTCCGACCCATATAAATGACATCGCAGCCTAATAAGAAATGAAGGCACCGTCTGACTCAAATTTCCATGCTCTTTCCAATAGAATGCTCGGGAAATATTAACGACTTCATCTTGATCTCGAAAAACGCGTAAACGTCTTCAAATCTTAACCGAAAGTCTTCGTTTTTGCTCTGTTTTCAATCCTTTGTACCTGCAAGATATAACAACACAAAACAAACATATTTGCAATATAATTAAGCATATTTAAGCATTTTAAGTCCGATTAATAGTGTTTTACAGGGTATAAATGATGTGTGTTTTAGCATACATCATGCATACATGCAAGGAACCATAAAAGGATAAGCTCAAGCAAAGAAATTAGGCCTGTTCACAATTTATACTTTTGTTTTAAGGGTGCAACAAAGTTTGTAGACGCGTAAACTATTTCCTAAGCGTGCAATGAAGTTCGTATATGCGTACAACTATGTCCTAAGGGTGTAGCGAAGTTCGTAAAATGGGTATAACTGTAGGGCTCTATACCTAAAAGCGGTATACCTAAAAGCGAAGACAAATATTATCAGGTGAGGTTATTGAGATCTTCTTAAAATCATAAAAGGGAACTAGCTACAAATCTCTATACCTAAAAAACTATGAAAAATATTTTCTTAGAAAGCTAAAAACTGCCATTGGGTAAATATGTACCACAAATCTTTAAATTATTGCCTCTCCAGAAAAAAAAATGAACTAACCTTATTACTCATATTGACACTAATAAAATCTAGGACTTCATCATGATAAAACTAGATAGTCTTACTAGCTAAATAATATTCTTGAAATGTGGGGTTCTTTGATTGATCTTAATTGTGTTAACTCTGCGAAATTTCATTGATGTAAGAGCTGTAGGCTTATTTCTTTGATCTTTGAGTATGAGTATGTGGTAATGAATATGACAATGCTGGATTGAGGTAGTTGCTTCGTCGGTACCAACACATGTAAAGGTTAGAAAGAAAGAGTAGACGTAGCAAATGTTTTGTCATTCATCAAAGTTTAGTAACTTTAACCTCCGGTTTTGTGAGGACCGTTTTATAGTATAAATACTATACCTACGTCATTAGGATTTGATTCATGAATGAATCTCCTTAACAGTTTTTCTAGCTCAAATTGTAGGATTATCTCAAACGGACACGTCAAGAGACGCTAACGACTTTTTTCGAATATCCCCACTTTTCGTTCCCGAATCCAGATTCCCCAAGTAGGATAACAACAGAAGTAAACAACAACGATTTTGGTGTTTCCCGTCATTATTCATAACCTTGATCAAGTAGATTTCTAGTTAACACAACTTTGATTCGTAAAGAATCGAACAAGTCACCCATTTTCAGTGCTGTTTGATGTTGACACAGGCATGATTTGCATTTTCTCACTGTGAAAGACTACATGAGTACCACTCTGAATGTTTTGGCAAGATCTGATGATAATAGGTAGGACTCTCGTACTACACGTGTTCTTTATTGTGAACAATAAGTGTATGTTATCAAAATTGTGTCCTAATGAGATCTATATTTTTATCTCTTTTGGATCTAGATTGAATAAGTGCGTTTTAATTTTAGTGATCGGAGGCTAGAACAGATTGCTACCTTTTCAATATCAACATTTATCTGTGTGAGAAGTCGATAGATAGCGTGTTGTAACAACCTGAGTTTCACAACGTGTATGACGATCACGAATTCGACGTCATAATCATTATTTTTTAAATTCGTGTGAGCGAACGTCGACACTTAAATTTTATTTGTCGTAAATAATTAATTTCATATTTTATTACGAACGGAAATTCGAAATTTTTATTTTTAACGTTTCGCGAGTCACCATTTGACTGCGTATTCGTTAATCGTTTTAAGTATCGTAAAAGTTTATGACGCGTCTCGTTATTATTTTATCGACCGTAAATTATTATTTTTTAACCTTGTCATCTTTGTTCCTTGTCCTTGACCAAAGCTCGCGTTTAAGGCTCGCATTTTATTTAAATGGATACAAGTTACATTTAAATTAAATGTTACATAAGGTTTTTACTAGTAATGAAAAAAGAAAAGAAAAAATTTGCATGCTCTAGCCCCTAAGCCGACGCCTAGGACTCAAAACACACTCAATGTGTTTAGTTTCCAAGATCACGATTACTTGTATAGCCTCCCATTTTAGTTTAAGTCTTACACACACTCAAAAGATAAACACACAAGTAAAGTTTTAAAATTTTTCTCTCCTCTTCTTGTTCATTGGTTTGACCGAGTACCATCACCCAAACACACCATCTATTTTCCATTTTTGATCTTGAAAATACATTTAAACATCACTCAAACAATGATATGAATCAAGAAAGAACCAAGTTTTAGTAGTTTTCTCCTTTCCTCGTTTCTTTTTGGTTCGGTCGAAGCACAAACACCAACACCATTAGTGTTATGATTTTTTTAACTATCTAATATTGCATAGAAGATATATTTAGGGTCATCCATGTAAGAAAACGTGACATGCAATAAGGTTTGAGCAAGCCTTAGATTTATATGAAATAAGGAAGATTTGGTTCAAGTAATGATTTAAAGATTTGTGGGAAAATATTAGTGGGAATTTTTATGATTAAAAAAGGTAAGGGTTTTGGGTGTTCGGTTGAGGGTTCGAACCAAGGAGGGGGCACACAAAGGTGCATTTGGTTTAATTGGTTATTAACTAGTTAGTTTGGATTGATTTGGGTTTGATTTGGTTTGGTTTCGGGTTGGTTTGGTGGTTCGAAGTCACGGCTAAAGGAACAAAGGAGACAAGTGTGACTATTTATCGAGTCTGATCTTGCTTTTTATAGCATTGTAAGCGTGCTTTTTATTTTTGTTTTGTTCATTTTAGTTTATTGAATGATATTAGTCGTTACATGTGATGAAATCGACAAGATCTTGCGCCGATTAGTTAGTTGATGTTATAAAATGATTGAGCGAATTTAATGTGAATTATAGGCCATATTAGATGTGCCGTGGATGAGTTTTTGGGTTAAAAATGAGTTTTGGCAACTTTGGTTAAAGTAGATTTTGGCAGAAATTTGGCATTGGGTAAACAAGAGGTCAGGTTTTTGAAATATGATTTGGACGTAAAAATATGATAAAGCTTTCTATTGACGATCGTTTTTTGAATTATAATGGAAGCTTCTTACTCCTAATAACGTAGAAATTAGAGCAACACGAGATATATATTTGAAGTGTAAAAAATTCAGCACCTTGTTGAAATGGTTGTGCTGTCAGGAAAAATTAACGCATTGTTTGAGCACCTTCGAGACCGTTTCGGCCTTCCGGCGAAGCACGAAAGTTGCTCGGAAAGATGTTCTACTTTGCCTTAAGGCTCGCTGATCTTAAAATCAAGTAATAACGAGTCAAAATCTAAGGTCAAAGTTTCCGTTTTTATTAAAAGAGTCAAAGTTCTTGCAGGAAATAGCAAGAGTATTTTGGTATTTTCCGTCAAGTTACGGGTCCTCGACCTAACCTAAAAAGATGTCCGGGAATGTCGTTTTGCATAATTCTCTTTTGTGTTCGAGTCGATGAAAAGGTGATATAAGGGTCGTTTGGAGGGTGTCAGACTTAATATAAATATGCATAAAAAGTCAAAGTTAAATAGTCCAACGTTGATTTTTGAGGTCAACGGTGTTAATATTAAAACTTGTAGGGTGTTTTATAGAGTAATTTTAACGCTTCTATTATTATTAGTTTAATATCTTAGGATTTACGATTGTTTAAAAACTAAGGGAGATCTACAAAATGAAAAATTTTGTTATATATGGCGCACATAAATCCTTTATAAGGGTAAAGTTAATAATCAAAATGAATGTCGAGAGTTCGACGAGATGACTAAATATTATTATAAATATAATTAGAAGACGATACTTACTAAAAATGGTAACTTTCCAAAATTTGTAACTTTCTAAAAATAGAAAGTTTCTTAAATAGAAATTTCGATAAGCGATGTACATCAGAATGAAAAAAGGGGGGGGGGGGGAATAAAAAGGGGAAACTGTAACTCAATTACAGCGAAAGTTTAGGATCTAAAGGCCACAAGTGGTTTCTATAATCACTTGTATGGAATATATTTATATATATTATATATATATATTTATTATATATATATATTATTATATATATTTATATATATTATATATTTTGGGTAAAAAGGGACACTTACCCCGGTAAAGTTGTATATATATTTTTATATATATATATATACTATATATATATATTAAATATATTCTATATATATTTATTTCACTTTATACATATATATTATTTCACTTCATATACATTAATAGTTTTTATGTTTATGCTGTGACGCATGTACGTTATGTCCGATAGTACATTGATGTATCATATTTAAGCGGACTTAAATTATAAGTCGCGGGTGAGCTAGTCATCGAGTAGTTCGTGATTGTTTTCGGATATTGAATCTTCGGCTTCCATAAAGGTGAGTTATCAGCCTCGTTTCTTAAGTGTTTTTAATTGTTTTTAAACCAGCGAGGGGGATACTTGCTTGTCTTGAAAATGAGAACGCAATATGTTTTGATACTAAATATGATTCCATTTACTATTGAGTATATGACTTTTACTGTGTGACCGTTTATATTTCCTATTTGCAAGAGTGAAGCTAATGCATTAATAGGAATTTATTGGGGTTTGACAACCCTGTCCGGGGTATTATGAATAGTTGTGTGGCAACCTGGAACGGTCATTTGTAGTTAGTATTAGGAGAAGTGGTATACTTCTCGGATATAATTTCGTCCTACGGGATGAATGTGTTAAGTTTCGGTACATGGTCTCATTTAATTGGAAGTCAATTTTTTTATAACTTGTCTTACGAGCAATGTTATATGTTTTGTTGAACCAAATATGCGTTCTAACTGTTATTTGTAAACTCTATGAATTCATTTAACGTTTTGTTGACGTTTTATGCTTGTTATTCAGGTAGTTGATGTCGTGGTTGGATGGGACAGTAAAGCGGATATCAAGGAAGGTTGTTCGTGCGATAAAAGTAGTGTCATAAACTAAATTAATGTTTTAGAAACCAAGTCGTGTTATGACTTTTAGAAATAAATTTCTACGTTAGTATTGGGACCTATGTAACTCTGATCTTTCTAATAAATGAAATTGTGTTTTATAAACGTATCTTTGAACGTCTACTCTTACTCGTATGCATGTATTATCAAGTAGCACCCCAAATGTTGTATTCCGCTGCGTATCGTAGTTTGGGGGTGTTACAAAGTGGTATCAGAGCACGAGTTGTAGTGAACTAAGTCGTTTTACAAAACTTGGAATACAACTGTTTTTGGAAAATTTTCACGAGTCTTTCACCATTATCCAATATCCGCGCGCATGTTGTTCCCGATTCTTAGAAGCTTTATGTGGTATATTTGATTGCAAATTATGTGCATAACAAGTGAGATACACTTGATATAAGTAATAATTATATAAGTATATATATATGGTATCCGTTCTATGATGTATGGTTATATATGCGTAACTTGGTATTCGCATCTCGCAAAAAACATAAAAAATTTCTTTATGCATTTTATGCAATATCATGAAACCATCCTAGTATGTGATGAGTATAATTTTACATATGATTAAAAATATGTATGATGATTACTAATATAAGTATTTCTTTTCTTTTGTAGTATCATGGGCGAACCTTTATCGCCGGATCGGGTATTCGAACTTCAAATAGAGGAGCCGGAAAGCCACTATAGCCTCGATTTCTTGGTCCTAGCTTCGGTTACCAGGGTATGCTAGTAACCCAAACAACAACAACGGATGGATTGAGGCCGACGTACCATTATTGGGGGAGTTGGGCGAGCCCCAAGGAGCTGAGGTGGATGAACCGATGGTCATGCCTGCTATTGAGGAGGTTGCTGAGCCGTAAGATGAGGCAGAGGAGCAGATGATCGCTCCAGTAGTTGATATGGATGAGGACATTGCCATGTTATTTGGCGATGATGATTTTGAGGATGATGCCTCTGAGGGATTTGATGATGAGGAGGTTTAGGAGGTGGACAAGGAGTGGCTGATGGCTCCCGTCACACTACCTCCAATGCTAGTAGTGTAATACGCCTGATGTCTATGAGTTGGTAGGTCCATCACTGCTGTGTTTAAGGGGATCGTCTTTTCCCTCCCATACCTGGGACTTCTAGTACCTCCTTCGGTGATCAAGGACTTGAGTACCCGCTTGGGTAACCTAGAGTAAGGAGGTCCTCGGTCCTCGGTCCTCGGTCCTCGGTCCGGTCCGGTCTTACAAAAAACCCGGCGATTATGTCTTGTAGGACCGGACCGGACTGAAGACCAGACCGGACCATTTCAGTCCGGTCCTCGATCCGGCGTTTTAGACCAATTCGATCATCGGTCCTGTTTTCGGACCGCGAGCATCCCTACTATCAATTTTGCACAATCTCGTAATAATATGACCTTTAATCCCGCTCTGGCAGGATTGGGTGTTATTGTTGTAATAAATTGACCTTTACCGCCCCCCGGCCGAATTTACATTTTTCTCATTCATGTTTAGTGTATCACCTTATGGAATGGAAACTTGACAAAATAGTTTTTTTTAGCGGTAATTATGTACATATTTACATTTTTTACGGCATTAGCGCGGTAATTATATTACTCAGCAGCAAAATTGCTCCCTAGTAAGACGTTACAAGAGGAAAGATTACAACATATTTGGAATTAGATCATCGTTACAAGTGGAACTTAATTTATGAGTTGATCGTGATATATGTGATCATAACACACTGGAACTCTTCCCACTATCATTGACTCTTAATATTTTTGGAATAAAGAAACATTCAAAGTCCAGATTTAATTTAGACTCAAACAGTCAAACTTTTGTACAAAAGCCACATTAGCAATATGCTTAGGGCTGAAAAATAGGATATTACATATTACATAGAAAGGAAACTTGCACATAACATAGGTAACTTTTGGAGCTTGGGTCACATGACCATTCTAGCCATTTAACATTGGCTTTTTCACATCCACGTGAAATCCATAAGAAAGAAAGCAGTTGCACATCATTCCCTAACGTACCGGTCTTCGTTTTAACAAGGAGAAGCGATTAGGTTTCTATGCATGTTCCATGGCCCAAAGAGTGGTTTGCATGACCGCATTTAACATCAAATTCCAGATTTACTACTAAAATAGAAGCTATCAAACATTTAGAAGAGACGATCAACTGATGTATCATACTCCACAATAGGATTTAATGTGACTGAATTCTTGCTCGAAGAGTGAGTCTTTGTCATAGAAGTCAAGATACCCAAAATGATCAAATGACTTGAATTTTCTCACATGATCATTGTCAACTAGCTCTTCTGGTACCGTTACCATCCCTTTGTGGTATGTAAATACCCCTATTGAGTATCTATATTCACCCCCTTCCATGACTACTCGATGATAAGGAGAATGCACTCGATCGTTACTCCATGCCTATTGCACATAAAACTTCATATGAGTCGTTTATAACAAGGAAGAAATAAATTGTTGAGTCAATTGTTTCATATGTTATAACTTTACGAGAAATATTTTATTCTTCGTTCATTGGTATCATTATTTGACTGTTTAAGTTCAAATCAAGGCAATTTTGTTACCGCCAAAAAAATAACAATAATCTTACCTTGAATGCGTCGCCTGCCATGACCAAGAAAGAACACGGAGGGTATTCCACAGGTATCCATTTGTTGTCCTTGGTTTTAACCTCTAATCCTTTCACTTGATTTTGAGTCAGTATCGATATGAATGACTTGTCTGTGTGAGATATGGAACCCAGTTTTGTCTCGTTTGCACTTGGTGGTCTGTATTTCATTACTCTAAGAAGATATGTCACAGAGTCGTTGTAGGACTCATGGTACTTCTCCACACCAAAACTTTTAAACACCATCTTCCTCACTGTTTCTTCGATTTCAGAAACTAATCTTGCATAGGAGTGAATCATTTTGCTGTTTAAAGAATCAATTAAAACAAACAATTAGTATAACACCACAGTGGATTTAAATATTAGTATCGATAACACTTTCATTGATATTGTATTTTTTTTTCGTACGTGAGTTTTAAAATTACAATTTTTGCAATTTACTTTACATCAACAAAATTAAAGAACATGCATTTTAGATGCATGCTATGTAAATTTTCTATAAATACGCAAGTTCTTAGTTAATTACCAGAAATTGTCATTCCCAGAGGGCCACATGATGTTTGCGAAGCTATTAACTCCATGAACACTTGTAGCATTTTCAATTCCTAAGCTTTCTAAGAGTGGAAGAAAAGGGATTTGGCCTACATAGCCATGGTAAGCCTTATCAGAAGTGTTTTTTACTTTAGTTTCGATGGGAAGATCAAATAGGTCTTTTAAGGAATCAAACACTTCATTACTTAATCCTTCCGTAATCCCATTACAATCAACCAAAAAGCAACCATACTCTTCAAGTGCATGCCTCACTTCATCGCATGCTGAAACCCCGAAAGTTGTGTTTTGCTTCAAATCTACCATGTTAATCACAGGAATCTTAGGTTGTGCAAGAAAACCCATAATGTGTGTATTTGTGAGTGAGAGAGATAGAGAGAATCTAGTGAGAATGCTTGTTTTCAGGTTCGGTTTGTTTTGTATGAAGATATATTCTGATACATGAAGAGAAGGGTATATATAGAATTAGAAGTGGTTAAGAGTGAGGTTATATTCTTTTAACTTCCAAAATTTTCTATTTTTCCAAATTATTTAAAGCCACTACTATACTAATATTTTCCTAAGGTTGTTGACTATTTGGATATATACAATGTTCTTTGTTGTGTCACACATTTGCTGACATAATGACTATAGCTCCATTTCAACCACCACTCTTCTTAAAAGCAAAACATATATCTAGGGACTTTGATTCTAAGAAAGTTTTTCAAATAATTATAAAATTTATAGATATCAACTTTGGAGTAATCTGAATTTACTGGTTAATTTAGCTTATCATTGAATGAACATATGTCAAAATTTAACTACACCAACATTTTCCAGATATGTCACATACTCGCATTTATTTTTAAATAGCAAAAAAAGTTTATGGACAAAAAATAATCATAACAAAACAAAGATAACACGAATACATCCATTGTTGGTGGAATTTATCCCACTTTGACGAAAATCATTGGTAGCCGGATATCACTTTAAATCATATAACAACGGTTACATAGTATGAGAAGGCAAACGGGCAACAAGCTGCGCCGCTAGCCCCTTTTATATTGCAAAGCCAATTCTAGTAAATACAACATTTATAGATCTAGGTGTCATAACATTACTGTTCATAACACATACAGATGTGTTTCTCTTATATAGAGACGAAACTTATTAGATGAATTTATAAGAACTAATCGGTCAATTAATCTACTCATAATATTTCTTCATTATAACAAGAGTAATGCTATTTAGACCTACAAGACATGTGTAACGACCCAAACCCGCTCCGGAGAGTAGGCCGAAACGTCATAATCATAGTGTCATATCAAAGCATAAAAAAGGCATAAAGTCATAAATGATAACAGGGGACAAGGTGGAAAGCCAGAATCAAACATCGGCTCCCAATATGAGACTCAACATGAATAACGTAAAAGATGGTCTTAAAGGACGAAACATGTGTCCAGATAGTATAGCACATCATAATTGTCTGCGATTAAAAAGAAAGAAGCTAAAATGGGTCACTTACTAAGCACACACTCTCTCATGCCCAATCTCCCTCTAGATACCTGCCGTATAAGAAAGAGAAAGAAATAACGGCTGATGCATAACGCTCGTGGAAGGAGATTAATAACAGGTAAGTGATTCGTGGTATTAGTACACACTTATATAGCAAACCTAATACAGATCATGAACGAATGCCATTTGACCAAGGCAAAGGCAAATTCCACAAAAGGGAGGAAGATACACAGTAAGAATCATATAAATAAAATGATTCCGGGAAGAGATATTCCGGGTCGTATGTCCCACGAGGTGCAAATGAAATTTCATCCTGTTTGAGAGAAATTGACTGATGGAGAATATATGATATGAAAATGATATAATTACACTAAAATTTATTAAATAAAATTAATTAAATCTACGGAAACTAATATAGGAGATTACGGATCTTAAAAAACATACGAAGAAACAAATTTAGTTATAGGAATTAAAATTAAATCTAAATTAATACGGGGAACAGAATAAGGTATCGGGAATCCTAAATATTAAAAAATTAATGAAAATGAATGCGAAATTAATTAAAGATCAAAAATTAATTCTAATTAAATTAACTTGAAAAAAATAAAAGAAAACTAGAACTAAAACGGAGGTCGTTTGAATGTAAAAACGAAAAGAAACGGTAAAACGTACCCGGTAACAAAGGGTCTAAAACATGAATTTAAGAAAAATTAAGCTATACTAAATTTTATATTATTCCGCAGACACTAAATGACAAAAGGAAAAATTTTATAAAAAAGAAAAATATTTTTTTTTCTTTTTTGGATTTTTATGAATTTTTAAGATTAAATACTATTACAAACTAAGTAAATAGAAAAAGACAAAAAATAATAAAGTTATAAAAATTTCTGAAAAAATAAAACTTAATAAAGAAAAATCTACAATTCTAAAAATATGATATGCCAAAGTAATGTTTATATTAAAAGTAATTAAACTTATTAATTTTTAAACCTAATTTAATTAATTAATAAATTAAAACTAACTGGGGTTAAGACCTAGGGACTAACAATGCTAAGGCACAAGGGACTAACGATGCAATAGTTAACTAACTACGGGTATTGACTAAAGGTACTATAAAAGATAAAATTACATAATCAGTCCCTGGATTGGAACCCGATTACAAACCTAGTCCTAACTGCTTATTTTCAAAAACTTATAAAACAAAAGTTGTAGAGGGGCTTAGGGGGAGTCTTTTTCATAATAAGCACTAGCTCTGAAATCCACTAAATAAGCTGGAAAATTGAGCTTTTTGAAACTGCAGAAGCTGATTAAGCTTATTGCTTATTTGGGCTTTGTTTTTGGGATTTAAGCTGACAAATAAGCTAGAAACTAAGGGAAATGGATATTTAAGCTAAGGGAGATCCTAAATAAGCTAATGCAACCTAAATAAGCCCTAAAATAAGCTGGAAACTACTTAAGCTATATTAACAGATTAACATAAAAGACAGAAAAAGGGGAATTTTAAGGTTAAATTAAGCTATGCTAATAAGGGAATTAAGCTATGGATTTTTGGGGAATTAAAGAGGGGCCTAAGGGCTTAATTAATCTACAATAAAAGCTAAAAGATCCTAAGGTTTAATACCTAAATAAGCTAAACAAGGGGCTGAGATTTAGTGCTCAGCACCAGGGGAGGGCAACACAGTGAGCTTAAGGGCTTTTTGAGCTTATGCAACAAGCTCTTATGAGCTTATTAGCCAAGATAAAACTCAAACAGATTTAAAAGGGTGATTAGTGAGCTTATTTTCAAAGTTTAAGAGCCTAAGGTTAAGAAAAAACTGCTGATAATGGGGCTTAAACTTGAGGGTTCTTAAAAAATTTGCAAAGCATACTTTTTGACTATTACTTGGTCAAACCAAAGGGACAGCACAAGGGTTGGGTGAATGAGCTAGAAACAACAACAACAAGCACAAACACAATGTGCTTAAGCTGCTTATGCAGCTTGAGCACTTAAGCTCAATTATGCTTAATGAAAATTTGACAGAATCTAAAATAAACCTAAAAACTTATTTTTAAATTAAAAGTTGTGATTAAAAAGGACTAATGAAGCCTACACACTCAGCCAAAAGTGGCTGAGTGCACTTGACCCATAACCAACACCCATATGACCCATTTTACCACTAAACCAAACACTCCCTTAATTTATAAAAAGGGTTTTTTAACTGTTTTTTATGGGAAATTAAGCTGAGAAAAGGATCACAAATGAATTTTAACAACCTTTAACACATTCTTAAACAATTTAAACAGGATTTAATAACTTGAATGATAGTTTAAATTTCGACAATAGCAATTTTTCTCAAAAAACTCTTAACTTTTATTAAACTGCAAGTATTACAACAAAAACTTAGAAAATAACTGAATACAACAATTTAAAAGCAATCTTAATTAAATCTTACACTAAGGAAAGTAAAAACAAGATAAAAAAAATGGTGTGTGTGGTTCGGCTTGCTCTCTCTTCTTTTATAGAGGCTCAAAGCTCTTGGGCTGTGTTTCTTGTGAAGTGCAATGCAATCCTGAGCAAATCCTAGCCCTCCATATGCCTTCTATTGATCTCAGCCATGGATGTCGACTTTGGGTTGTGTGAAATACCAAGGGAGAGGGTTATAGGGGCAATGGTTTGTTGGGAAAGGGTATGGGTGAGCTGGGAAGTACTTTGGGATAGTGGTTTGGCCTTGTAAACCATGGGAGAGGGGGGTTTGAGTTTTGGCGGGTACGATGGAGGGTACAGTTCTTGTTAGCAGGTTTAAAAGATAAGATTGGAAAAGATGCAACTTTGGTCCCTTATCTTTCATTCTCTTTTCATTTCTTTTAGCCTCAAATTTTAGTTATAAACCAAGTTTGGAAAGTGACCATTTTAGTCCCTCCGTTTTATAACAAAAAGAAATAAAGAAAGGTTTGGTTAATTACAAAAATGGTCCCTGCTGTTTTAACTTAAAAGAAATAAAGAAGGTTTAAGCANGGCGGTTGTTATGGAGATGTGTCAAGACCAAGTGTGGTCGGTGTGCTAGTGAGCAATGGTAGAATTGAGCTATCAAGGGTTAACCCGGATACCAACACTAAGGATGGATTTTCTTAAAGATGTAAAGATTCCCAAGGTGGGAGGAAGCTAAGATGAATAGTCTCGAAGATGAGAAATGAGAAATAGAGAAGACTTCTTCTATCTTAGATGTGTGTTGCCTTTGATGTATCAACTGATGACCGTAAAGAAGACTTCTTTTCTCGAAATAGAGAGTAGTGGTGGTATAGTTTGTAACGTACCTGGAATCGTTCGAGGATTTGCAAAAGTCACGAAGCGTTGAACTCCTGCTTAAGGTAGGCTTTAGGTATAGTGATTCCTTAATCCTTGACGTACCAGCTTAGTGTGCGTATAAAAGGAGCAAAAAGATTGGAGACTCTAGCCGAATGGTGACATCCGTTCCCATCCTGGAGGAACAATCAAAGTAGCTAACGCCTTAAGTCGAACGGTATTGAATTAGGAATGTGCGTAATTATCTCGACTTGATTAGTTGAGTCATCTAGGATTCGATACGAAGTGTTAGGACCGAGTCGACTATGCTAGTCGCGGTGCGGAAACATTGAAATTTTTATTTTTCGTCGGACGAGCAACGAGCCCATGATGCTCAATTGTTTTCTTGATTGTTTTCGATTTGTCTTTCGACAATATGTGTTTTCTAGCGGGATTATCGCCTCCAAATTATGTGAAAATTGTGATTTATGTGG
>BQNB010021254.1:0-45424 GCA_026074375.1 Tanacetum coccineum | reverse complement strand
ATGAGACGATACTTAAGGATAGTGCGATATTCCACTGGTGACATATGTTGACCAAGCCTGTCTATGAGGATAGCTAGTAGGAAATCCTAAGCATGTGGTGCGCGTAGACACTCAAAAACTGCTTTTTGTCTCACAATCATGTCAAAGCGGACTTCCATATCTTTGACCATCTCACTAAAAAGGGCACTCGCCAATGTTGGGGCGGTGTCCTTATTAGTAAAAACGTTAAAATCAAAGCTTGGAATCGTATCACGAAGACAAGACAAAGCAGAAGCATAATCAACATCCATACCACATATGCCACTGTCACGTAAGATGTGGTCTTGTAGCACCCAAGACTGGGCCCTCGAGGCCACAAAAGCATAGGAGGAAACCACTTTTGCCGAGTACAAACCCAAACCACCAAACAGGATGGGTAAAGAAGCAAGGCTCCACTGTAAGTCTCTAAAGAAAGGTCCTCCACAAACCACTATATTCTCGATTGACCCACGCAAACCTTTGTCAAAAAACAAGGTCGTCTTCTCCATGTGTATAGGTCCTCCACAAACCACTTTAAATCTATCACTTTCCAAATAAAAAAACTATTTAACCTTAATGTGAATATCTCTTTAAGATAAGACAAATTTTTATTCTTGATTTATGTACAAAACAAGAACTTTTTTGCTTTAGAGTGTTTAGATTTTGGTGTGTTTCTCATACAGATGTGTTTCTCTTATATAGAGACGAAACTTATTAGATGAAATTATAAGAACTAATCGGTCAATTAATCTACTCATAATATTTCTTCATTATAACAATAGTGGTTACATGACTAATTAATAATGATTATTATGATGTAATTAAAGCTTCTCTTGAATAAGTTAAGACCGTTACAAGTTAGTAGGAAATCAGTTCTAGCAATCGCTAATGAGTTTGCACATTGAATGAGCTTTACTCCCTGAGTGTACTCACTGAGGAGTTCTCTCACTTGTGAGTCACAAAAGGGTCGAACTCTTTGATGAAACTACTCCCTGATGAGGTCGTTTAGAGTCTACTCACTAAAAAGTATAACTCATTGAACTCAAATGTGACAACTGGCAATTTTCAGATTTTTATTTTTGCGATTTTACATATTATTTTTACTTTTTACGTTGTATGATTTAATTTACGTGAAACTGAGAAGTTATCCCGCGTATAACTGAAAAACATCATTGGACGCATTCTGGCTTTTGAATAAGCGTAGTCTCTTTACAACTAACACGTTACGATTTGACGGATAATTTTTTTTATATAATTTTATTTTTATTTTAGACGTCGTGTGTTTTAATTTTTGCGAGTTACGTGTATACTTAATATTTCATCTTCGCATGCATGCATAACCATGTGTTACCTCCAAAATAAGTATTCTAGATCCTTCCTTAATGATAAAAAATTTCAAATTTTGAAAATGTTTTTTGGTCCCCCCCCCCCCCCCCCCCCCCCCCCCCCCCCCCCCCCACCCCCCCCCCCCCCCCCCCTTTATGCTCTTGTTTCGTCCGCCACCTACAAACCATAACTCCACCGCTATTTTTTTCCTATATTGGTACATGTCCTAGCCCTTAATTCTCTAATCCTTTTTGTCTTGATCAAGAATGAAACCTCACACAAAATGGCATCCCATGTGGGTGAATGCAAGCATAAATGTCTACATACATTCATTCATCTCATTCCTCACACACTAATACACACACTAGATAATTTTTTTCTCTCTTTTCTCCTTTCTTTCTTGTTCGGCCGAATTCACAAACACACCCAATCTTGGTGTTTGTTTTTCTGGATCTCAAATATCTAACTATTGTGTTACTAGTGATTTTTTGTGGTTAATCCGGGTTTACATCTTGTCATTTTGAGTTAAAGATTCTGCATTTTTCATCACTTTTTCTACACTTTTGTAAGCCATTTTCATCTCTTCTTTTTATATACTTTCATCTATGAACACATCTCATGATCTTTCAAAAAACATCATCACTCGTGTTTGTGTAAATGATTTTTACAAAGAAACTAATAAAAATAAAAGGGGTTGTACAACTTATTTGTGTTTTTGAGTTTATTCTTAATATTATTGTACTTTTAGGTTAAAAATATGATTATAAGTGTTAAAAGTGGGTTGCGGATTATACGAGCATGATGAGCTTATCCCTTTTAGTGAGTTAGAATTAAAAAGATTAGGAGATTCTTACACTATCGAAATTTATAATGGACATGAACTTGAAACAAAGGACATAATCGTTGCAAGTACCTAGAACATAGCCGATAGAAGCCTCGCATTCACTGCTTTTAACCTTTGGGTGATATCGCAACCCAACTACCTTAGACATTAAGCATTCAGTTGGATTAAATGACGAAAAGTTGGTAGGAGACCGATGCAATGGAACGACTGACAAAACTTTACTTAAAGGAAGTAGTCTCGAAACATGGAGTGTCAGTCTCGATTCTCGCAGACCGAGATAGCAGATTACATCTCGTTTCTAGCAATCACTCTAGTAAGCTTGAGTACACGTCTGGATATGAACGCCGCTTATCAACCACAAATAGACGATCGAAGTAAGAAGACTATTCAAACATTGGAAGATACGTTACGCGCTTGTGTGTTAAAATTTTGGAAAAGGTTGAAATAGATACCTACCTTTAGTGGAATTTTCGTACAACGACAACATTAATGCTGCACTATTCGAGACACTTTATGGCCGTAAGTGTCAATCACCGTCGGCTGGACCGAGGTTGGAGATAACATGCTCACTACACCAGAAATAATTCATGAAGCAACCGAAAGGATCATTTAGATAAAAGAACCGAGTTCAAGCTGCATGTGATCGCCTAAAGAGTTACGCGGACGCGAGGCGTAAACCTCTAGAGTTTCAAGTTGGAGTTTAGGTCGTGCTAAAAGTCTCTCTATGGAAAGGAGAGATACGTTTCAGCAAACGTGGAAAGCAGAACCCGCAAATACACGATCTTTTAGTTTAAGTATTAGCTAGAACGAAACCGTTGCTTATAGACTCAAACTACCATAACAACTAGGTAAGATTCACAGCACATTCCATGCGTCAAACTTGAAGAAGTGTTTGTTTGACGAAACACTTATCGCTCCTTTGGATGAGATCCAAATCGATGACAAGCTTTATTTCATCGAGGAACCGGTAGAGATTTAGGACCGAGACGTCAAACGGCTAAAGCAAAGCTGCATCCAAATCGTCAAGTTAGTGGAATTCCAGGCGAGATCCTGAATTCACCCATGAACGTGAAGACTAGTTTCGAGAGAAGTATCTGCATTTGTTTTCCGACACCCTACTTTCATCAGATATCACAAATGGAGCTTCGGGACGAAGCTCTCTTAACGGGAAAAGACCATGACAACTGACAATTTTTAGGTTTTTATTTTTACGGTTTTACATACTATTTTTACTTTTTACGTTGTGTGATTTAATTTATGTGAAACCGAGAAGTTATCCCGCGTGTAACTGAAAAACATCATTGGACGCGTTCTGGCTTTTGAATAAGTGTAGTCTCTTTACGACAAACATGTTATGATTAACGGACATATTTTTTTATAATTTTATTTTTATTTTAGACGTCGCGTGTTTTAGTTTTTGCGTGTTACATGTATACATAATAGTTCATCTTCACATGCATGCATATATAACCATGTGCTACCTCCAAAATAAGTATTCTAGATCCTTCCTTATTGATAACAAAATTCAAATTTTAAAAATATTTTTGGTCTCCCCCCCCCCCCCCCCCCTTCTGCTCTTGCTTCGTCCGCCACCTACAAACCACAACACCACCACCATTTTTTTTTGCTACATTGTCCCATATTGGTACATGTCTTAGCCCTTAATTTTCTAATCCTTTTTGTCTTGATCAAGAATAGAACCTCACACAAAATGGCATCCCATGTGGGTGAGTGCAAGCATAAATATCTACATACATTCATTCATCTCATTCTTCATACACTAATACACACACTAGATAAATTTTTCTCTCTTTACTCCTTTATTTCTTGTTCGGCCGAATACACAAACACACCCAATCTTGGTGTTTGTTTTTCTTGATCTCAAATATCTAACTATTGTGTTACTGGTGATTCTTTGGTGATTAATCCGGGTTTCCATCTTGTCATTTTGGGTTAAAGATTCTTCATTTTTCATCACTTTTTCTACAGTTTTGTAAGCCATTTTCATCTCTTCTTTTTATATACTTTCATCTATGAACACATCTCGTGATCTTTCAAAAAACATCATCACATATGTTTTTGTAAATGATTTTTACAAAGGAACTAACAAAAATAAAAGGGGTTGTACAACTTATTTGTGTTTTTTAGTTTATTCTTAATATTATTCTACTTTTAGGTTAAAAATGTGATTATAAGTGTTAAAAGAGGTTTTTGATGATATTGTAACAATCAGTGGAAGGGATTAGGTAGTCTTGGAGTTGTTTGAGTGTTAGTAACAATCGGTGAAAGGGATTTAGGCTAGTAATGAAGTTGTGATGTTTGCGGCTAAAAATATAGTGTAGTTTTGGTATAAAATACTTGTTGTCCAAATTTTGTATGAAATAAAACGAGCTGTTAAAAACACTTTAAAAGTTCGATATTTTAAAGATATAATAGTATACTTAATACGAACGCGTGAATATAAAGATCGCTAAAACGGACTTAAAACGAGTGAGTTATGACCAAATAAAGTTACGTAAAAACTAGTAACTTTTCCAGTTCAAAATTGTTTTCGACACAATCTGTCCAGTTTATGTTTTTGTGTTTTTGACCCATTTCGAGTCCGAGTCGGGTAAAACTTATAAAAGAAAACTTGTAGAACGTGATTTTTCCTCAAAACTTAGCTTTTGACCATCCAGTGAATCTTATTAACGAATGATTACGCCCTTGTAAAAACTGACTAAAATGTGAAAATTTATAAATTTTCTGCATAGACTCGACTAATAAAAATAAGTGGTTCGAATTTAAAAATAAGGTTTTTGGGCATTTTCGAGTCCGAACGAGCTATAATATCCTTAACAAATATTATAGTATCACTTATATATTTTCTATGTGCGTCGGAAACTTTCTAAAAGTATTATTAATAAGCGAGATATGATTTATTAAAGTTAGTGACGTAGAAATAATAGTAATGAATTTATGACAAATAAAAATTTGTAACTAGACTTTGGTAGAATACTTAGCTTGTTTTAGAAGAAATATCAATTATACGTAAATATTTAAAAAAACGGATAATGTACGGGAATTCTTTTGATTGGTAAAATGGTGACTTTTGTTGTAGCGTCAAAACATAATAAAACTGGATAACTTTTACGAGTTCACATTTTGACTTACCTAACTAAAACGCAAACATGTTCCGGTGATGAGAACTTTATAAAATTCGCATATGCATCATTTCATTTTGTCTGCTTGTATCTAAAACGCAATATATTTCAACTAGGTCGCGTTAGGACATTCGTACTCATTCTTCGGTTTGTTGATTATTCCTGATTCACCTCTTGCAAAATGTGAGTTTCATAGCCTCACTTTTTACTTGTTTTACGAATACCTTTATTAAATCTTGGGATGAGATATATGCTATGTTTATATTTTGGACGTTATTACTTTTAAATGATTACGGTTTAGTCTAAGTACCGATAGCCCACTTTGCCCAGTGTTGTGAACTATTAATTATGTGTTGTAAGCGTGAGTGTTGTAGATAGATCTATCAGGATTAGCATCCCCGTCCGGGTAAGTAGCTCTTACTTGTATCGGTGGTCCCAATCATATGGACGTATACCATGTCAGAATTTACACCTATGAAGATACTTTACTTGGCATATATTTGGTGCATTACGTTGTTAGCTTCGGTGTCTTATTTTAGTACTACCGTGTATACCTTTTGTGCTATTGTATGTGTTACATTAGTCACTCTATACTAAAACTAGCGGTCCATACTTAACGTTTTACTTAAACATATGAACTCACCAACATATTGTTGACTTTTAAGCATGTTTATCTCAGGTACCTAATCTAGTAAGGATTAATTGAAGTGCATTCGAAGTCAGCATGCATCATGGCTTTACTACATAAAACTTTTATCAAATTAATCGTTGATGTTATGAGCATCATTTGAATACCGTTTTAATTCGGGTTATTTTCGATTATGTAAAACTTGTTTCTTTTTAATATTACAATGATGTATTAGTTTTAAAAAATCCATTTAGTGGTCGTTCTCTTATACTTTGTGTTTGAGATATTTATGAAGTCACGCCCCATGTTTCCTATTCTGATGCGCCATATTTTAGGGGTGTGACATCAAAAACATGATGAGATAGTTCAGAGTTTACTCACTGAAGAGTATAACTCACTAAACTTCAGCTATCTGATTCCTACAACACCACTATTTGTGTCAGGGAGGTTTGGTAACTTGATGGGTGTACACTCCGTATCTCCAAACTCATTTCCAAGTATGACATAAACCCCTCAATTTAATTAAATTTCTAACAATCCTTCTTAATTTAGTACAATTCATTTGCATGAGATTAAACGATAAAACAGAACTTAAGAATAAATGAAAATTTCTTAAAGATAGTATTTCCATATTAGTACATTAAACTTTACAAATATTCAAGAATCATGATGTTTTAAGAATTGAACCCTTCAACTAATTTGAATAACTAAATATACCATACACCCAAGTTTTCAAACACTTATAAGCAACTTGACACTATACAAGCTATGTGTCCATATCCATTCATGAATGTAACTAGAGAAAAAAGTCTAAAGCTCTCTTGAAGCGGCAAAACACATAGGTGGTCCTTTTCTTTCATGTGCCTTCTCTTGCACTTTACAAATGAGATAAAAAAGAATTTATACTTCAGCCTAACCATGAGCATGAGCACATACTGTGGGATGATATGTAAATCCATGTGCTCCAGTTCTCTGAGTATTAAGCTTTCCACATTGAATTTATTCCCCAAATTTCCTTAGGAGGGAATTGGGTGTCTTAACAATCAAAGACTATGGTGGACTTTAACCCGTCCCTTTATTTGACTTTTTAACCAAGTATCTATTCAAACCCTTCATCAAGTGATGAGCTAAATTTTGTAGTGATCTTACAAACTCTATAGAAATCATCTCAATCATGGTAAGTTTATAAATCATGTTATGCCTGAAACCTAAGTGTCTTGATCTACCATTTGACATTTGACTATTTTCTTTTTCCAATGTAGCAGCACTATCACAATGGTTAGAAATGGGTGCTATAGGTTTAGGCCATGATGGAATCTCAAGAATTGGGTTTTTCAACCATTCAGCTTTTCTACCAACAACAACTAATGTTACAAATTCAAATTTTATTGTTGAACTTGTGATGCAAGTTTGCATCTTGGAAGCCTATGAGATGGCACCTCCCCCAAGCAAGAATACCCAACCACTTGTTGAAGAATTATCTTTAGCATTATTGATCCAACTAGTATTAGTGTGACCCTTTCAAACTAAAGGAAGTCCAGTATAAGATAACCAATAGTCCATAGTTTTCTTTAAATACTTCGGAACTCACCAAATTGCTTGTCAATGATGAGTAGGATTACTAGTGTATCTACTTAGTTTCCCTACTGCAAATGCAATATAAGGACGTGTACAAGCCATGGCATACATCAAGCAGCCAATTATCTTTGAATACTCAAGCTCATATACAACTTTTTTATTATTAGTCATCAGCTTCTCACTTGTATCCATAGGAGTACTCACTAGAGTATGGTCAAATTAATTAAATTTCTTCATCACCTTCTTAAAATAATGAGACTGGAGATAGAAATTCCTTTACTTTCATGTTTGATCCTTATACCAAAGATAACATCACCCCCCCCCCCTTCCTCGTGTCTTTCATGGATAACTTTAATGATAGAAGTTCTTTTGTTAAGCCAAACTAAACTTGGTGAGTCCCAAAGATCAACATGTCATCAACATATACGTAAATGATGACTCATTTACCAGATTCATCAATCTTGCTATATACGCATTTTTCATATTGATTTAGATGATAACCAGTGGACAAAACCACTTCATCAAACTTTTGATACCATTGCTTAGGTCTTGTTTCAGTCCATATAAGGACTTCACAAGTTTACACACCTTGCTTTAATTTCCTAGTATAATGAAGCCCTGATGTTGGTTCATGTAAACCTCCATTCAATAATGTTGTCTTCACATCCATTTGATAAATAATCATATTATGAATTACTCCCTCCGTCCCTAAATAAATGTCCACCATTGACTTTCGAAGTCATTCAAGTTTGGATTCTGTTAGTCCATGGTTCATAAGGAGTAATCTAGTTCCTTTTTAAGAACCTTATTTATCAAATAGCAAGTCGTCTACATAGCTTCACCCTAAAACCCTTCACTTAAACCTAAATAAGATAACATGGAATTGAACATTTCTTTTGAGGACCCTATTCTTCCTTTCTAATATTTCATTTTGTTGTGGAGTATAGGAAGTAGTAGTCTCATGGATAATACCCACAGGGCCACAGATTAGAAATACATTGCATCTATATATTCACCTCCCCTGTCTGTTCTAAGTCTTTTTATTAAGGCTTCTTGTTGCAATTATACTCCAGTTTTATATACTTTAAATTTATCTAAGGTTTCATCCTTAGTTTATACTAACAAATAAACATAACAAACCTTAAAAGCGTTATCAATAAAAGTCATAACGTATTTTTTGTTCTCCAAAGTAGAAGTTCACATAAATCAATATGAATTAACTCTAATATTTCCAGTTTCTCATTTTACATTTTGGAAATGTTGCTTAGTGATATCTAGTTAACATAAAGTTTTACACTTTTCATTGTTCATATCAAAAGTTGGTATATGTTCATCTTTAGACGTATCCTGTATTCTTTTAAAGTGTTGCACAGATAACCAAAACCAACAAACATTTCATTTTTGATAAACAAACTTATAAGATTCAATAACTTGTTTATAAAACTATTTATTCAAAACACTACTAGAAACCAAGTTCTTTCTAATTTGTGGTACATTTAAGGTCCATTTACTTAAATAGGCCGACCAGGTCCCTAATTTCCAACTAATAGGCCATTTAGAGAAAAATTCCAAAAATAGGCTTCAAAAAAGCGTGATTTTTGATTTTTGCATATTTTTTGCTTTTTTCGAGTAAAGAACACTAAAGCCGTGCCAAAAACATAAAAAGTCGCGCCAAAAAAACACGTGGCAACATTTCTATGGAGTCGCGAAATCGTGCCAGTCGCGCAAAAAAAGAGAAGTAGTGCTTTTTAAAAATTGGAAAATTTTTTTTGGCTCATTTGGGTAATTAACTCTACATTTAAAACATTAAACAAAGAAACCGTTTTTTCAAAAAAAACCCAAATCCACACTTCCACATCCAAGCATAAGATTTGTTGACTCATTTCTCATATGAAGAACTGATCCATCATTCAACGACTCGTAAGTCTTGAACCATCATCTATCCTTGCATACATTAGATACATATATGTAAGATAATAAATCTAAAAAGAATTATTACATATATTCTCAACTTTCAAGTTCAGGTTGTTAAAACTATTCCATGAATCGATGTGCCTGAACCATTGGTATTTGTATCACCAATCTTAACACCTCCGAAATCCCTTTTCTAGTGTCTAGTTTTACCACACTTCTAACAAGTCAATTTAGACTTCTAGTTAGGATCAGCCTAGTTGTTATCCGGATGCTTGCGTTTGCCCTTGTTGTCATTGTACCTTGCGAAGTTACTATGTTCCACCATATCGATAGAAGACGAACCAGCAACATCATTACTCTTTGTCTTGTCATTTACCTGCGCACTAAGTGATTCCTCAATACGCAAATGATTGCCTAACTTAATAGAGTTAACTCCTCTTTCTTATGTTTAAAGGTATGCTTGAAATCTTTCTAAAGGATGGAGTTTATCAATGACACAAGAGATTGAAATAGCCTCGTCCATGTTTATTTGTGATGTGAGAATTAACCAAGTATACAAAGAAGTTCATAGTATTGTTCCATGACCGGTCTAGAATCGACCATCTTGTAATTAATAAAATTACTCACTGGGAACTTTTTACTAGCAACATCCTCTTACATATACTTAGTTTCCAATTAGTCGCATAGTTCTTTAGCAGATTCATGCTTCTATAAATATCAAAAAAAGGAATTAGACATACTATTGAGGATCAAACCATGACACACATAGACATTATTCTCTCCTTTTATCCTCTTACGAATTTGTTCCACAGTAGCATCATCATCGCCACCAGGAATTGGTGTGCTAAGAGCATACACGTTGATCATGCTAGAAAAGAAGAAGTGCATCTTCTTTTTTCATCTCTTACAAATTCATTCCTTTAAACTTATCTAGTTTGGAGAAATTAGCCGCCATATGCTTTATTGTAGCCTCATAATGCTCCTCCGTTGTAGCAATAGTGGTTACATGACCAATTAATAATGATCTTTAAGTTGCAATTATAGTTTCCCTTGAATAAGTCAAGACCTTTACAAGTTAGTAGGAAATCAGTTCGGGCAATCACTGATGAGCTTGCTCACTGAAGGAGTTTTGCTCCCTAAATGTACTTACAAAGGAGTTCTCTCACTAATGAGCGTTCTCATTGAAGGGTGGTTGAACCCTCTTATGAGACTACTTCCTGATGAGGTCGTTCAAAGCCTACTTATTGAAGAGTGTAACTCATTGAAGTCAACAACCTGATGAGGTCATTCAGAGTCTACTTATTGAAGAGTTTAACTCACTGAACTTAACAGCCTATCAAGTCATTCACAGTCTACTCACTAAACTCATCAGCTACATGATTTCTACAATACCACTATTTGAGTCAGGAAGGTTTAGTGATTTGATAAGTATACACTTTGTGCCTCTAAACAAATTTTCATAAATGACATGAACTCTTAATAGCACTAAATTTCCATCATTCATGTCAATATGGAGTTTGTAATAAACCATTAACAGTCGAGTCAAGTACTTTAATGCCTACTAGTTACCTCATGTATCATTTTTTAATGATAACAAACAATACGTATATTGATAGAACAATATAATGTAACAAAGGTCAGTATATGTTTATTATCACATATGTTTCCTTAAATGACATTAGCTTGGTTATATATTTAAGAAAATGATTGGTGTGTATGTATGTCTAACAAGAGTGTAATTAAATCTAACTTTAAGATGAATAACAATATTTCCTTGTATTCCCATTGATATATCTTTTTTTATAATAATTTATTATTTACATAGTGCTGAAAGGCAAACGAACGACAAGTTGCGTCGCTAGCCTTTTCTGGATTATGAAGCTGATTTTATGAAAAACCACATTTGTAGATCTAGGCGTCATAACATTACTATTCATAACCTATTGAACTCTATTGAGTAGCTCCACCGCCTCAGGTGAAAGGAAACCAAATGTATCAAATGTGAAAGGAATAAACACATGTCGAATTTTAATGCATGCTTTCTTGTGATTTGTCACTTTGCACGAGACGGATTTCAAAGCAGCCTGGCCCATTGTAAAACCCTGACGACTCAACCCTACAAAAGGAGAAACCGCGTCAAATCCATGCATGCATGTATCCTTCTAACCCATCAAAAAACCAAAATGTCAGTCGATCTGAGTGTGGATCTTTCGTCTGACGGGTCAGTCAAAAAGTTCACAAGTGCTTCTTTCTTGGCGGAGATCCCGACACACCTACATATGTCAAAAAGAACGTCCCTAACCATATCGTGTCGATGCTTGAAGCCTTGGAACTATTTACAATTAACCACATGTTCCATAAAGGAATCAAAACCTGCCTTACGACAAACGAGGCATATCGCATCAACCAAAAATAATGGAACCATGAGGCGATACTTAAGGATAGTACGTATTCCACTAGTGACATATGTTGACCGAGCCCGTCTATAGGGATAGCTAGTAGGAAAACCTGAGCATGTGGTGCACGTAGACACTCAAAAACCGCTTTCTGTCTCAAAGTCATGTCAAAGTGGACTTCCATATTCTTGACCATTTCACTAAAAAAGGCATTCGTCTCTAGAGTGGCGGTATACTTATTAGTGAAACAGCTAAAATCAAAGCTTAAAACCGTATCACGTAGACAAGCCAAAGCATAAACATAATCATCATCCATATCACATATGCCACTGTCACGTAAGATGTGGTCTTGTAGTACCCAAGATTGGGCCCTCGAGGCCACAAAAGCATAGGAATAAGCCACTTTTGCCGAGTACAAACCCAAACTACCAAGACGAATGGGTAAAGAAGCAAGTCGCCACTATAAGTCTCCAAAGAAAAATCCTCCACAAACAAACCACTATATTCTCGATTGACCCACGCAAACCTTTGTCAAAAAAAGGTTGCCTCCTCCATGAATAGCTGAATCAAAAAATTATCTATTAGATATGTCAAATATTATATAATTAAACATAAGATTGGGCCCAAATCTTAAACATGCTTATCATTGCTCATAAATATTGTTGTTCAAACTCTAATCTTCCATCCTTGCTTTTAGCTTTTCGTCTGTAGATGAAACAAGGTTTTTAACCCACGCTTCGCTACGGAGCGCAGGTTCTTTCGTTTAAAAAGCATAGAAACTGGAAGAGTGTATAAATACAAAAGCAAAGCTAACAGTTAGTACACATGGTTGCGGCATCTACGGAATGAACTATTTACGTAAATTTTCATAAAATGCTTACAACCTTAAAAATAAATTGCATCACTTTAGCAACATAAATTGAGGCTCATGGTTTAAAACTACTGTATCTGGTCTTTCTAGTCATGTTTGTTTCCAAGCTTCCATTTTCTCTTGCAACCTGATCACCGAAACGTTTGTAGTTAATAGTGAGTTGAGAAGGATCATTTATACCTCCGACAGTTCATGCTTTGACGTTTTGTATTTCCTCTTTCTCACCGCCAACACAAATAACATTTTGACAACAAATACATATGAGCGTCTTTGTTTCATTTTCATCAACAAATAGAGTTGTGTTATCCCTCTTTAATCTTCCAGTTGATTGAACTAAAGAGCGGGATTGAGATTGCTTGACACTTGGAATCTGGAAAAAAAACAAATTTACAGATTACAACACTTTTGCGCTAAGGGAGCTTCCAAAACCATCATTCATATATACTCCTAACATATATAACCCAGCTACTGATTCACCAAAAAACCCACGTAAGACCTTCTAATGCAAACTATTCAAGATTAAAATCATTATTGTAATACTATTGCCTTTGTAACCATATTTAACTATTGAACTAACTGTTTATAGAGATTTATAAAATGGGAGAAATGTGTTGGTGAGATAGGCGTACATCAGCAATTTTCATGACAGTTTTTCTTTCGCCCACGTGTGTTACTCGACCAACCCATACAAACACATGTAGACCACAGTCTAATAGATAACATATGTTTCAAGTACGTGGTTACTTTATGTATGACAATGCCAGTACAATGTACTAATGGATATATTCTGTTTACACAAACTTGTCACAACGGGTTTGTGATGTATAGAAAAAAACAGTAAAAAACATCAGGTATATAGCATTAAGCAGTCTCTAACCTGTTTGGAAATAAATGGTTGAATCTCTTAGGCGGTAAGTGAGCTTCCAAACCATAGTGCCATTTTCGCTACTCTTGTCTGATTTAGAAGAAACATTAGGTTAATGAAGACAATAAAGCTAGTTAACTAAAATATAAAAACATTCCTAGCCATCGTAGTTTTCTAAGTAGAACAGAATCTGTTGATCAACGTTTCTACCCTTTAACAACAATTCAGACCCAATGCAAGTGTTTTGCATCAACAGAACCTTGAAATTTTGACAAAGCATGACAGGAAGTGAGTGTGAAACTAATGTCACAATTTTAAGGATGAGCGATTTTATTATATATATGAACTAACAAGATAGTTATCAACGACTTATATCGAGCCCCCCCCCCTAATGCTTGGTTCACCATTTTGGCAAATACCATCATTTTTGGTCAGTTAAAACACTTCCACGTTTGCAAATTACGCTATATAATAATAGTCTGATGAGAACATTTATTGGTCTCATAAGATTATTCAGAGATTAATAAGCTCATAAGGTCACTTATAACTAAACACAATGCGCAAAATAGTTTTCTTATATGAGTCTACTATAACTAAACACAATAACGTGAAATGCCAGTTGTTTTCAGTAATGAGATAGGTCAATATTATCCGTTTTTAATAATGTGCAAGGGTGTCTAATATTGCTTATTGTAACAGTTGATGTTTCTCAAGACAAGAAAAATAGGATGAGTTTAGGTGTATCATTTTTATTAGAGACGCTTACCCATCATGTACGCCTCTAGTGTCGTAACATAAGTTGGTGTATCATTTTTACTTCAATGTGTGTTGCTTTTCAAGCTCTTTCTTAATCCTTTTTTGATTTGCTCCAACCTTCCATGTATTCTCTCTTCTTCACTTTGTCCAACACACATAAAGTAAGAAACTAAAAATAAGGTCAAATGTAAAACTCTTGTTAAAAAACTCACCTATCTATTCATCTTTGAGGCGACCTATAGAACCACAATCAAAAATATGTACGTAGATAAATATTCTAAACCATCAGTAACATAATTTGGTTTGAGACACAGGCTACTCAAAGATAAGTGTTTGGCTTAGAATTGTGAGTGCGGACCGGGCAAAAGGGTATCCGAACTCGTCATGGCTGCAAACACTTTGTTATCGTGTCGCCCTGTTAGGATACGATTCGCTTTCGCCTGCGGTGATCCAGAAAGTCATAGTATCTTCATCGCCAATTTGAGCCGGCACATTGTTATTAAAGCGAATATCCACGTTAAGATTTCATACGGCATCCTGCCTCTTCCCTTTATCTGTTTTGTTTTCCCAGACACATGCCACCAAAACACGCAAGCCATAATCAATCGTGACTTTCAAATTAATTAATACATTTACTAAAGAGCGGTACTTGTTCAAGCACTTGTTCAAACAATTTGCATTATACCTTTTATTTAAAAGGCAGGATTGCCTTATTAAAATGTTTAATGCAAGGGTCAACCAAAAAACCAACCTGCCGGTACCCGCCCCACTGTTTCTGTTTTTTGCCCTGACCCAGTTATTATAAGCATAAGGCTTCACCACGTGGGGGGTACATGTCGACATTTAGATCTTATACTATAACCCAGGGAAACATGGGTACCGGGTCAGGGTGGGGCAGGCGTTAGATGCCTTGAGGCTCATATAGTTTGAAAATAAAAAAAGCGGATACATCCACCATAGCTCAAAGCTACCGATTTGCCATGCCAAGACGTGAACGATCACATCTTTAGTCGACCATTTTTAGATTCATCACAGCCTCATATGATCAGTATCATCATCATTGTAAGAATCAAAGAAAGTAGATACATTCGCCATGGCTGCAAACCTAATGATTTGCCACGCCAAGACCCAAACTATCACATCTGTAATTGTAGTAGACAAAAACATCAAGGAAAAATATAAGCCGAAGCAACACAGATTAAAGGAATACACAGCTTAATACTTGTGCCTTTTCCCCTGTTTCTGTTTTCCTTAGCACGTACCAGTAATGTTACATCTTTAGTCGACTATTTACAAACTCATTACAGCCTCGTATAATCAGTATCATCATCATTGTAAGAATCAAAGAAAGTGGATACATTCGCCATGGCTGCAAACCTAATAATTTGCCAAGCCAAGACAGTAACGATTACACCCATAATTGTACCAAGGAAAGTGTGAGCCGAAACAATACACATTAAGGGAATCATAGCTTAATACTTGTTCATTTTCTACTTCTTCTGTTTTCCCAAGCGTAATGGCTGCAAGCTTAGTAAGCTTACCTCGCCACAACGCAAATCACCCCCATAAAACAACCAAAAACATTGTCGGGTGCAAGTGGCATGGATAAGCCACAATCGCAACTAAGCAGTCTTGTTAGCCCAACAAAATTAACCTTATCAGCTTTAGGAAAACTGAATAAGCTCATAAGAGCAATGTCAAACATTAAAAAGTTTTTTCCCATACCATAATCCTGAATACCACTCAAATCAGGTCATACCTAAAAGCTGCCTTTTAAACCGTGTCGGGCGGTTCTTGTATTAAATGCTTTCGAACCAAAATGCTGCCTTTTAATAAAAGTATAGCATTCAAGAACTGAACCCCAACAGTCGTGACAAACTCACGACGAAACCATCGTATGTAATCTATATAAGAAAACATAAGTCATCAATAAATCTCGACACGCACCCCACATGGCGATGATTATGTTTTCTAATATTGAAATACACATTTACAAAAGTATACATTTGCCGAAACATAGTCGGCTACTATAAGAAGGCCGGCATTTTTATTTTTCTAACCAAACGGGACATTCTAACACGCAGGTAAAGAGAGGGGTCAAACCGTCATGGCTGCAAATCCGACAATTTGCCTCGCCAAGATACGGATAACCTCCACCCTACGTCAGAATTATTTTTAACTACAACGTGTTAAAAAAATATAGCGCTACGTCTTTGGCAAATGTGTAGTCTGCAAAGTGTCTATTTCTGTATAAAAAAAGAATACCCTGTACGTAAGGAGAAGGGTCAAGCCAACATGGCTGCAAATCCAATAATTTATCCCGCCAAGATACGGGGTAACCTCGAGTTTACACATTTTGTTTATAGTAACACTTAAACCTGTTGTTGTCTGAAATTAATTTTTAACAGCATGTTAAAGTTTTACCATCAATAACAACAACAAATCAGCAACGAAACTTAATTTCCTAATGCCGCCACACAAATCACATAAAAATAATCTAAGTCATAAGTGATTAAAACAAACGTCACATAACAAAATGCAACCCTAGTATCCCTAACTAAAACAACTAAACAATACAAACTTCAATCGGAATTAGAAACTTACTAACCCCCAAAGTAAAGACACCACTCAAGAAGCAAACCCTAAGAATCGTGCCAACTCCACCACAAAACCACAATATGTTGACAAAGAAGCCAACAATCGTGACAAACCCACCACAAAACCATCGTGGATAATCCGTAGTAGAAAACTCAAAGACAAAAAAACGAATGAAACCGACATCATGGGGAGAAAGAGAGAGAAAGATTAGATTGTATGTGTTTTTTTGGTTTGGTGGCTGGATGAAAGAGAGGTATAAGATCATGTCGACACGTACCCCCACGTGGTGAAGCCTTATGCTAATAACCGGTTCGGGGCAAAAAACAGGGGCGGGTTTTCTGGCGGGTTGGTTTTTCGGTGGACCCTTGCATTAAATGCTTTAAATTGGCACTCTTCCCGATTTCTAAAATTTGTATAAAGTTATAATTGGGATTAGTAGTATAGTTCACCCAAAGAAAACAAACTACTTTTAGTTTATAGAGTTGCAAAGTCATAATTTCATATCCTTTTTATTCTAGCACAATAGTATTCTAGCACAATAGTATATGTTTGACTTTCACTTAATACAATACACATTGAAAAGAATAATAGATAACAATAAAAAATACATTAAATAAAAAATTTACATATAGTTTCTCATTTTTAATTGACATGCAATGCACTAAATCTTTGTTGTGTATTAATTCAAGATAATAAAGGATTAGTATCTGAAAATACATGTAAGAAAGAGAATTTATGAGAAATGATAGAATCACAAAAGAACTTTCATAAAAATTCAAATGATGTGTCAATTAAATTTGTGAATACATGTAAGAAACATTTTGTAAGAATCTTTGTGAAAGTTCTTTTGTGATTTTATCATTTCTGAAATTGTTTGAAAAGTCATCAATCAAAACATGACACCTCATTTTGTAGATATTCTTTGTGGTTCTTTTATAGATGTAGCGTATAATTCATATATATAGATCAGTGATAAAGAAAATTACAATAAGGACTTCATACATTACATAACTGAAGACAAGTGGCTTAAAAAATAAAATCATTAAGCAAAAAGTTAGAGAGGAAACACCTCTTAGTCTTTAATTAATTCAATAACAGGCCAAACTTAGGTTTGAATTTTGAAATAATAAAATACCTGTTCTAGTTTTGAAATTTTGATTCAAGTTAAGTATACATTTAATAATATGTTGAAAGAAAATATACCAAAATGAAATTGTGTCCTTTAGTGATTCCTTGGAGACACATGACTCCATTAACACTTAACATATAACGACTGCCATTGCCACATATCATATGTAACTATACTCACACAACACTATTCTTGTTAAGAAGCTCCAAGCTTGTTCACACATATAATTACTACTTTTACTGACCCTTTTTCCATGAGTACGTATACATGGATTACTACTTTTACTGACCCTTTTCCATGAGTACGTATACATGGAATACTTTTGGTGACAAATTTATTACTTTTTACTGACACATCTAGTCAATTTTTGTTGTAATGACAAAAGAAAAGTTCAATGGTAAAAAGAAGTTATTTTCTTCTCTGTTGATCTTATATTCTAGTTTCCTTATGTTACGGAGTATCATTTTTCTTCATTATACGCCTTGACTATTCGGTTCAAATTTATTATTATTATTATTATGTCAAAGTGTCTTGACTATCGGATTCAATATAGCATTATTGTTTATTTAGTTGATGCTAATTGAAATTTATTTTTAATATTATTTTATTTCAAAGGTTGTTGACTACTAGATTCAATGTTTGCCACATTTTTGTTGGCCTTCGATTATAACTAATTTAACTGCCAAATAGAACATTTGGAGCTACGAATACGGGGGTGCATCTGACTTTTGCAATCTTAAGAATAAATGTTTCTATCAGGAATTTTGTGGATTTATCTAAAACATATTATATTCAGAAAAGAAGAAAAAAAATACATTTGAATATTAACGAAAAAAGTCAAGCTAAGTTCATGTTTGGTTGCAAGGGTCACGAAAAAGTTAGAGAAATGTATTCATTAGCAAAACATCAGAGAATTGTACTCATTTTTCTTGAACATCTCACAACTGCACAATTACACTGGTTGGGCGTCCCTCTAGAAGCAGTCTCTCTACTTTCGGGTTTATCCTGATGCTAGAGACATCCCCCATACCCCGCTCTGACGGAATTGGGTTTGTTGTTGTTGTAAGTTTAGACTGCTAAAAAACTGTCATGCCATGATGCCAATACTTAATGCAAAGACAAAATATGTAGAAAAGAGGTCAATAACGCGATGGATGAAATATTTGACAATGTGCATTTTGTGGTTTCTTTATGTCCAATCCAAAAAATCATGATCGTGCTTTACATCTTGTATCTAAACTCCAATTTTTCCCTCTGAAATCACAAAACTATCGATATGTATAATCTATCTCGATATGAAACCTTTTTTTGATAGAGCCGTTAACGACGAATAAATGTCAACCAAAAGAATTTTAAATTTAACAGTTTAGATACTCGTAGAATTTTTGTTATACTGCGGAACACTTGTCATCGTAGAAAGAAGTATCAATTCTAGTTGAGATTCCTTGCAAAGATGGTGAACCTGTGTATTGTTTATGCAATAAATTGATGGGAATGAATATATACATGTTTTTTTTTATATAAAACTACCAAAACAAAAAATATAGATTCGGGCAAGTCAAAAGTATTAAAAACAAAAATTACGAAACTGATAAAAAAATGTCATTATGCACTGTTAATAGAGGATAAAAGGTGTGCAAGGAGGATATGTATAAAACCCTAAATTGATTGCCAAAAGGAACTATTTCCTAGTATATATATTCAACATAACCCGGCTATTACAAATATGTTCATCAGAATTAACTTTTATTGGTGTTCAATAGCCTACAACTAGTTCCGACGCCTATCCAGAGAACAAGTTCGCTGGTATCTTCACTTGAAAATAAATATTTGGTATCAATATTGTGGATAGTTATGATATAGTTTGCCACATTATGTGCGCAGACACTCTTTGAGTTCATTCACGGTCTACAATCCAGTAACCACCGAGAAAACTAACCAAGATTTAACTAGCAATTGTCATTAGACTAGACTTGTATAACACACTAAACTTAATATATGCCATAAGTTAAATAACAACAAAACGAAACAAAGAGTGAACTCCATTAGAACAAAAAACCCATGATATTTGATAAAGTCAAGGTATTCCAAGTCTATGTTCAAAAAAAAAAGGTATTCCAAGTCCCTTTGTGTTATGCAAAAAAGAAATGCCACGCACTAACTTTGAGTCAATGTCAGTATAATTTAAATAAAAATTGACCAAACTGCTATCAGCATTTTATGTCTCTGCATCAGTGCATGTATTTACATAAATTCAGTGTATACATGCACCACCTGCAAGTGCACAGGTAGGCGTGACTAACTTCTAGGTACGCCGGGTATCTGTTGACACTTCTATCTTGCGGCGATCTTACGAGTGTTCATTTAGTTCTATTCACAATTGATGAATCCAAAAAATGTTACTTGCATCCACATGATTCTTTCTGGGTACCTTTGAATTTAAAATGTATATATTACATCTAGTAAATTACATTATATTACAATCACAGCTTAAAAATGCATACAAACAAACTCTTTTGAAGTCCACACGGCGGTTGCCTAGTTAAGTTACATGGAATTCAGCTTACTTGCCTTTAGAATCCACTGATGTGCTTTTAAGAGGAACGGCGAAAATAGTACCTGCATATCACAAGTAGAAATCTTGTAAACAATACTATAGTTTTGAATTCCAATTCAAGTTCTACACAAGTTCGTTTTTCAATTTCCTAAATATCTATCATTGTGAAGGTCCAATGCATGTGAAGTGCAAAGATATCAAGATATAATAATTATTTCGTTTGAGATGAGAAGATAAATGAGATGTGAGAATCAAGCAAACTTCACATATATTCTTGATTTTTATATTAGATTTATTTTTTTGGGGTAAATGAGGTTGACACCTCCAGTAAATATTGTATAAATCGATAAAGAAAAAGCGTATCGAGTACACACTCTGTATGGGACTCCTATAGATAAACAAAAAACAGAACCCAAAAAGAGTAAGACATGCCTCTAGACATTCGTACCACGTACCAAGCTCACATACACTCAACTATATATGTACGATTATATTTAGAGGCGGCAAAAAATGGTGTGGTCAAGTTGGGCTGTGCATTGGGTCAAAACGGGTTGGGTCGAAACAGGTTGACTCACTTTTTTCTCTCTAAATTTTCATACTCAGCACTTTATGAGATGTATAAGTTGGTGTTTGCCTGTTTGGGATTGTGTTTATAGAACATATGCATTGGTGAAATGGTGCTTTCAAAAAAGCATATGTATCAGCTTGTTTTTTCCTGTAAAAATTGTGTTTTTCCCTAAGAAAACGTAGACAATCGATTTTTCATAAGATTTACTGTATTAAACAAATATTCTGGTAACTATGCTTCGTAAACACAATAATCAGATAATCTTCCTCAAAATTACCCTTTAAACCTAATTTTGTAAAACGATACTTTATTCTCCATTTAGGGACCAGATCAGCATAACTGCCGAGACAACTTTTTGCAGTTTACATGAGAATAAAAGATGAAAACTGCGTATACATTCTGAAGATCTTCTGAAACCTCAATGCTATTTCCTAAACTCAGCTTCCAACGCATGTTATATGTTTTTTAGCTTCAAAGTGCAATGCTCACTTATGACTTAGCAAATTTAATCATATTGTTAATTAAATTGACCCACTCGAAACTCAGAGAGTCAATTAAGCTTCTGCTCTATAGAATTATGGAAGTAATATGCCACTTGCAACTATAGCGTGGGAATGAGAAAAGATGGCAGAAGATTTCATATTAAATGCATCACTTATTTTTATGGAGTGGTTATGAAGGGACTTACACATATATCTTTATGCCATATAAAGCAGCATATTTCCGAAGAAGACGTTCAACGGCGTACCATTCTGATCGGTCTGTGGCATCCCGATAACCAATTCGTGGCATGTGGATCGAAGCTAACATAATTCCGGAAACGGAAACATAAAATATTCAAAATAAGGTTAACAATAAGAGATGAAGATTATAGTATGCGCAAGCAGTCGATATTCAGCAGTGTATCCAAAAGGCTTAGGCTTTAGAGTAGAGTCGTAAATGCAAGCTGATTAACACAATCATGCTTGCTTTTAAAAAAAGGTAGCATTTTCTTCTTGGGAATCTAACCATTGAATCATTGATTTATCTCCTGTCTATCCAGTTGCTACTTTCTACTAAGGGGCATTTTATATTTTGACCAACCGAAAAAATCTTCAATTAAGCCATTTACCCAAGCTGCATTCATTTTGTGACCAGGTGACTAACAAAGTTTCATGAGATTTCAAAAATATATAACCAGAATGTTGTATGGATAAATAAGCTCAGACACAAGGTAGTGAAAATGAGCTCAAGAAGAAAGGAAATGCTGCGATGAAACATACCAGAATTTTTGGCAGCTGAAAATGAAGCTTTTGACAGACACTGATCCAGTTCGGGAATGAAGATATTGCTACGAGGCACTTTACGCCTGGGATTATATGTTTGTGCCACAGCCAAAGCTGCCCACTGATGAACATTAGCAATTCTATTCTCTTCATCATCACCTGCAGCATAGTGGGTTGTCTAACTGTAAGAACCGATAAAACAACTACACCGCTTCATTGACCAGGTATACAAATCATTATCGGCATATAATTCCCACTCATTTACATATTTGCTGCAGCACATAATTTGTGTATCCTCCAAGTCCAGTGACATTGAACAGTTAACTGTGTGCACAAGGTATTGTGAATACTAATACTTTGATACCCTCCAGTAATGAGTAATGACAAGCAACAAAATTGTCCCAAAACATCAATAATTAGTAATGATGACAATGAGCAAAGATGTATCCCAACTTGGAAGTTTCTCAGCAAAGGGGTGTTGCCATTTTCATGGACACACAAGATTGAAATTGTGTACATCGTAAACAAAGTACTGATGTTAATTTATAAGAGACAAATGGAAAGCAGAGATAACTGTGACCAATTAGCCAACTAAATTAGTGACAATTTTGGTCCAGAATGTGGGCACCAGAAGAAGAAAATGATTGACAGACGAGAACCTGTCAATACTCTGGTAGGGCCACATGTTGTGCATATCAAACGCTCCTAAAGAAGCACATTTATCAAAATTCAAAAACTTAAGGTTAAAAACTGACCAGTAATTTCTATAAGATGGAGATCACCAAGATGAAGGTCCCCAAATTCAGAAGCTCGCTCATATGCGCTTGGAATTTGCGAGGAGACTTTAGCCAGTGCATCAAACATACCACCATGACCCCAATTTCCTGAATCATCCACACAGCTGCAAGAGAACATACACTTAGTGAGCAGTGTGACACCAAGACGAACGCATATCAAAGCTTTTCTTAGATAGTGCAAATTCTATAAATCCCTAGAAAAAAAATAAGTAAATACCTGAATATTATACAAGGCTCTGATGGACAGATTTTGGACGGCTGTGTGCAGTCTCCATAAACAAAATTAACTGAACCAGAATCGGACAAACTAATATCATCTGTAGGGCACACAACATCCTTAACAGATAATGACTGATATCCCTGAGCTTCCCATTTTGCTAATTTCTTCTCCTCAGCTTTCTTCCTAGCAGACTCAGCTTTTAACTGTTTTTCCTCGAGTTTTAATCTCTTATTTTTCTCCTCCAGGGCGGTGTCATCATATGTCTCTGATGTTTCTTTGAGCTTTTCGACCCAAGTATTATAGGAAGCTTCATCGAGAATAGGGTCAAATCCTCTAAAATCATGTCCACCCAACACATCCTTTGAATTAATATCAACCTTCACACCTTCCACCGCTGATTGTCCTCCATGTCGGAATGCTATTACCTTTTCAACAATAGAATTCACATTTGAAATATCTAACTGATCTGAATTCTCTTTGCTTTCTGTAGTGGGGTCAATCATATGTAATCCAAGTACAACAGATCGTAGATCACCAGCTGGAACTCCTGTCATATCTTTGCCTTCCTTGTCTGTGGCGTCATCACCTATGACATCATGGCTTAGTTGCAACTTCCTTTCAGCTCTGTGCATGATGACCTAGGATGAATATTAAAGCAGCAAGAAGTTAAGAACATTTAGTTTAAGAAGTTTGGCTAAAAGTTATGACTTACCTCCTCTATAGTCCGCTCAGTGACCAAGTTTAGTGACATCACATGATTCATTTGACCAATTCTATGTGCGCGCTGTAGAGCCTGCTTGTCCACCTGTGGATTCCAATCTTGCTCATAAAATATGACCTGCATTTTGTATCATCTTCAGTGAGCAGATAGGCATTATGTAACATAATTTCTAAAACTAAAAGAGAAGTTGTCACTCAAATGTCCTAAAAGACGAGCAATATTCTACTTAAAAGTGCATATAATGATTCCGACTTTAACATAACTTAAACTAAAAATCATAAAAGTCACAGGATAGAGACAAAACCGTGTCAGCAGCTACAAGATTCAAGCCAACACCCCCTGCCCTGGTGGAAATCAAAAAGACAAATGCACTATCGGGATCAGCTTCAGAATTGGAATCTCCCATGACAGATTGTCGGCTAAAACTCCTTATTGCAGCAAAACGCTCCTCAGCCCTAATGGAACCGTCAAGACGCTCATAAGGATATTTCCTTAACTCCATATAGTCCTGTATTTCAAAAATTTCCAAAGAATCTAAACAAGTGTAACGGAATACGGATATATCAGCATAGATACCGTTTTTTTTATTTATGAGCTACAAAAAGGAAGTAACCTGCAGTACGTCAAGTGTATGTGTCATCTGAGCAAACAGAAGAACACGGTGTCCAGAACTACGTAGCTTCTGAAGTAGCTGGTCCAACACTATAAGTTTGCCACTAGCCTGAAAGACACGACTTAAAAGTTCATAAAATGGAGTTTGATACCATATCCCGGCAAAATTTCCAAAAACTTAGACAATGTTATGGTATGTTACCTGAACCAAGTGTTCTCCCTCTTCATATGGTTCAGGCTCTATACCAGGAAAGAGGTAAGGATGACTACATGCTTTACGTAGCTGTATTACCTGCATAAAAGTATAAGCTTATGCAATCAAATACTATTTTTCAGAACAAAATACGTAATTTAAGTCCTCCAAACTTGAATCAAGTACACGATATTGAAACCACAAATCGTACAGATCATAAATTACATACAGAAGAAAACAAAACACATAAACTATAAATTACATACAGAAGAAAACAAAACACATGAACACTGACTATTAGAACTTCTTCAATACAATCACATTTAAATTAATTATTAAAAGGGAAATAATCAGTATTTTGGGTAGAGCGAGGCCTAAAAAATTCTTTTTTATGTCCAAGTCAGGCATAAAAAGCTAATTAGGACAATAGGCTGAAAGTTGGCTTACAATGTTCTGCAAGGATAGCTGGTTAGAGGTCCCAGAAGACAATGCTATAAGTTTAGGAAGCTCCTTTCTTAATATTGACATGTACACCTTCTTCTGCAAGGTTGCTAAGGGAGCCATCCTAACAAATGGAAAAAAATTGAGTAAGCTTCTTTTACTAGACAGATTATTCTAGTTTAGATTATTCTAGGTATGGTTTAAGCGAACTAATTGGAATATGAGAAAAAAAAATTAACACTTTTCAGAAAGGGGGATATGACTGCAATAAATGTACATGCAACTTACAAAGTTATCTCAGTAAGAGGTGGCAAAGATAAGGTTCCAGCCTCAATAAGCCTAGATTTTGTTCTTCGAAGCATAAACGCGCCCAAAATATACTTCAAGCTTTTGAACTTATCCTTAACTATTGATGCACCTTTACCTGCTCAAGAAAAGAAGATGGAATAGCCGATAGGCAACCATTTTTAGAACACATTACATCATATTTTATATCTTACTTAGAAACATGCATAAGAGTGATATGTCCATAGCAATAAAAACAATAAGCATATATGCAACACAATCAAAACAGATAAGACAGAAAAAGTTTCCATACATGTTCTAAGAGTTTTACTGAAGTACCAAATACATAGTCAACTTTCAAGCAATGTTACGGGAGGGAAAGCAGATAATAGAAATTTATCATGAGCAAGAGTAGACCTGATAAACGATCACCACCTTCCTTGAATGTAGAAGAGAACTGCTCCAATGTCCCAAACACTGAAGGCATACAGAATTGCATGAGTGCCCAAAGTTCAGTAAGGCTATTCTGAATAGGGGTTCCGGTCATGAGCAGACGTCTGGGCATAATATAGTGCTCTTTAAGAACATTATACAAAACCTGAAAAGGATCAAGCAATCAGGAAGCTCAAATATACCATAAGAAGAAACATTGAGCCACGTGTCCTTTTGCTTTTTCACTATCAGGACAATGTTAAACCAATTAAAATAATCTCAAACCTACACTGGAAGGGTTTTTTAGTCTTTGAGCCTCATCAATAACTGCATAATGCCAGGGTATCTGGGAAAGGAAGTCCTGATCAATTAAAGCTATATCATATGTTGTAAGGAGCACGTCGAAAGGTAAGGCCTGCTCCTGTAACATCCAACAAAAGTAAGCATTAGCATCCAAATCAGAAAAGACTTGCAGCACTGTCTATTGATAAGCGCTACAGCTAGAGAGGATTTACATTGGACGATGATGATTGACTTTGCACATGGTCAAACATTTCCCTTCTCAAAGAACGTCGGTAGACTTTGTCTCCAACATAACGCATAACCTTCAACTTTGGGGCGAATTTGGCAACCTCAGATACCCATCCGTCAGTCACACTGAGAGGACACAGTATCACTGCGGAAGACAAAATATTTCAGAATTCGATAATGATGAAAAGATGCTATTTACAATCAACAGGACAGCTTTTTGTTACTTACAGAATGGTCCGTTTAAGCCTCGACAAAACTTCAAATAACTCAGAAAAGATATTGCTTGCAATGTTTTTCCTAGCCCCATCTACCAATAAACAAAGTTGGCTCTAAGTTAATGCTTTGGTAATACATTTAACAAGTGAAATGTACTAATCAATTTTGATAGAACTTAGTGGATTTCGAGCCTCCTGGTACAAATGCAACAATACCTCATCTCCTGCGAATACAGATGAAACAGCCCGAGTCAAATTTATTATTATCAAGTGCAATTGCAACAATGGGAACAAGGATGTTAACAAAAGATATACTCCAACAAACCATCAGAATAGTCTGAACTCAAATACACCAAACAATATCCTACAACTTGGTAATGCCATAGAGAGTGTAGCAAATGTAGTTATGGTAACAATGGCAGTTGGCCAATTCAGTGCCCAATAATCTTTATCTAAGGATTTGAATAGAAAACATCCTAAGTGTTAGATAACCTTTAACCTAATCAAGTCACTTGAATGAATAGTCATTCAGTGAGTTACCTTCAAGACATTCAACCTGAGTCAGAAAGACTCACCATTCAATGAGGCGGAACTCAGTGAATGAAGTCCCTGAATTAAAGAAGAAGGTGAGGTTCAATGAGTGATGACAATAAACTCACTGAACCCCACTCGATCTCCTCAACAAAAGAAGACTTGGACAAATGTCTAAGTAACCGAAGAATAGGCGGGATATGTTTGAACGGATAAGTACAAGTCCTTATCAACCAAAGGTCAACATATCCCGGTATGGGTAGATACCGGTACACTTGTCAACGCTTGTCAACACGTACACTTGTCAACGCTTGTCAACATTGTTCTACCTAAAGCATGTTTGTCCATTACTAAAAATGGACAATTGTACTATGGACAAGGTACGAGTGTACTTTGTCCATTCATTCTAAGACACGTACTAATTACCCAACGGGTATCACCCATTTCTTAGCCTCTATATAAGAATGTTGTAACAGTAAAAGTCAAGTTTGTGCAATTAATGTTAAAAGATTCACAAACACTTTTACTCCTCGAACACAACTAAGTCCATGAACTAGATTTCAGTTGGTTTGCATAGTTGTTACTCAAAGTATAACTTAGGTTTTACTTTGAGTTCAGTGAGGAGATCACACACCATACTTGTCATTCAACTCATCTTACTTATTCCGCAAAGTAAGACAAGTAAATTCTTTGATTCACTTCTAATAAGAATTTAAACGTTGAAAACCTTGTGTCTTTTACTTTACGTTTTATATCTTGTTATAAGTCTTTCATTACATTACTTAACCATGGAACTTGGTTAGTTTAACTTTGTAGTTAACCTAACCTTGTAAAAGGGAACAATAGTTCAGATTAAAATTATAACTGTCAACCAGAATCACCACCACCACCGCAACAACATACCCAATCCCGCTGGAGCGGAAAAACTTAGAATCACCACCCAAGCAAATATAAACTTAGATACGCGATAACAACAGCATACAAGTAGCTAGCATAAGTGCATAACACTGATCATAAGCAGAATGCAGGTGTATTAATGTCAATTATTCAAGTTCATGCAAGTCACTAATAAATTTCTTTATGCGGTTGTGGAGGCTAGGCCTCTAGCAATAGATATAACAGATGCCATTACATTCTATACCAATCCTGAATGAAGAACTGCATTTTACAAAGTACAAACAAAGAAAACTCATTATTCAAAACACTAAGGTTGTGCTTGGTGAAAAACTACACTTGTATTCATGATTATATTGCCGTGTACTAAATTCTGAAACTGCATAACATACTCTCATGTTTCTAAATGAAAGTTTAACAAACTATAAAACACTTATTAATCACGTGAAATAACTACTTACATCATAAGCTAACTAACTTAACAGAAACTATCTTAGATGGCAGTGGCACGTTAACTTTTTGCATCTCAAACACAGCACTACACGCCACCGGCAACGCAGTAACCGTCATTTAATAAAGTTACTTACATCAGCTTCCGAAACTATTACATTGTTCATAATTCGCTAGCAAAGACTCTGAACATGTCTCATCCTATAGCATCCCGTTCTATAACGTTTCTACCATCGCATTGTCTATGTCATAACTTAAGCCAGTTTCTATAAATTATTTGAGAGCCTGTATATATTTTTAGTTACTTTGTTTCATTAAAATGGGGAAATGACACAAAAAGGTATGTCAATATGAATTTTATGTACTTAACTTTTTTTTCTCAATTAAAAGTATCGAAGTTATATTTTGTGCAAAGCAAGGTTTTTTCGACTTTTCGAAAGCGATTACCGGTCATTTTAGCCGAAATGGCTTTTAAATGATCAATTCTAACGGTACATCACAATAATTATCTATCTCAACTAAAAAATGACTGATATCATATTTTGAATAGTTAAGGAAACCTTACATTGCACAAAAAATAACTTGGATACCTTAAATTGAGAAGAATACGGTTGAGTACCTAAATTTCAAATCGACCTAATGTGTGATACTTTTTTGTGCGATTTGCCCTTATAAAATTTACACTAGCAATATTAATCTAGACTAAGGATCAAATGAGAAGAAATCTTAAAATGAGAAAGATGAGAATTAACTATAAGTCTATAACCAACCAGAGATGCATTGACTTGAATGATATATGGATCACTAATTAGATTCACCATAATATATTTTCTAGTTTAAAATTATATGCATATATTAGGCGAATCATATGTATTTTTCGTCCTCTGCGGGTCAAATTTGTTGTTAGTACTACTTTGCATCGTTTTCACTTCAAAATCACTTTCGAAACTAATCCTTCTAACTTTAAGTTTTCTTCTCATTGGATCCTAACCCTATTAATCTATCTATAAACTGCTAACTATACAAGTCATATCATCAACAAATGATTCCCTAAATATATTAAAAAAAAATCCGTAACATATTAACAAACAACAATTAAGTGAATACCGAGAATAACATTGACGCCGATGATGTAGCGTCGAATAAGCCATGAGAGTCCTTCAATTTGATGAGGCTTTAGCGACGCCGTTACACCGACGTCTGAACAGTTGACTTGAGATTCTGCGGCGGCGCGTGAGTCTCCGGCAAATATGTGTTTTGCGGCTGCGGTTAATCGTTGTTCGTAGTTCATTCTGATTGCGGTTGTGTTGTGGCGCAAAAACTGATGAATTTGAATTTTGGTGAAAATGTGGGTGTGGACTTTTTGCCGAAATTTTATGCTCGTGAAACGTGGCGCGGAAGATGTTATACGTGGCAATTAATTCACATCTGCGCGTTGTAGCGGCAGGTACTTGTGAGAATTAACCTAAGAATTTGATCCCGGTGAAGTTTGGTTCACCTCTTTTTATCGATTCCGACGGGTCCTCTCAGGTTCGTCTTCAGACGGCTTTTATTGGCTAGCTAAAACGATGGTGACTTCGGTTCCCGGTTGAACCCGTTGTTTCCGGTTTTCAAAATTATATGCATCATCATTTTAGACATCATGTGTTAGCTTTTATAGATATATGTTTTTAATTGTTCTAGAATGTAAATATATGATTGTATTTTTAAGTAATAGCGTATTAATCATGTATTCAATGCATTAAAAAATTGTACAATCTGTATAAATGTGTAGAAGTTAAAAAATCAAGTTTGAAAATTTTAATGCTTAAAAATGCCTTTATGTTTTATAAGAGTAAGGGGTATGGTGGCTTAAGCCACAAAACAAAACGGGCCCCACAGGCTGCCACATTAGCTTTTCACTCTCACTCAAAAATACCCCTTCACTCATAACACACCTTCATCTCTTCACTTGGGTCCCACCACTAACTATTTTTTTTTCTTTCAATTTTTTTCACACAAACATAATTTATTTCACACAAATTAAAAATACAAACTACAATACATTTAAAAAAAACATTGCGAAATTCAAAAACTAATGCGAAAATTAAAAAAATACATCAAATTATACATAAATTAATGTTCTTGTTAATGTTGTTGATGTTGTTGCCAAAGATGATCAATGATATTACGTTGAAGCTTTGCGTGTGTATTTTTATCACGCAGTTCTTTGTCTTTTTTTCGTCGGATATCGCATCGCTCGACCCATGTCCTTAATATATTTGGTTGGGGACAAATATAACTTTCTTCGTCAAACTCGGTTAACGCATACTTTTGATCTTCTAAAATCATATTATGCAATATAATGCAAGTATGCATAACTCTGCGTAGCTTGTTGATAGTCCAAGCACGCGCCGGTTGACTTATAATACGCCAACGTCCTTGAAGGACCCCAAAAGCTCTTTCAATATCTTTTCGAGCACCTTCTTGTTTCCGTTTATATAATACATTCTTCTCTGAACTTGCAACCGTAAATGATTTAACAAAAGATGCCCATTGTGGGTAAATGCCGTCGGCTAGATAATACCCTTTTTCGAATGTAACCCCGTTACATTCAAACGGAGCCACGGGGTCGATGCCATCAAGAAGGTCGTCAAATAACGGAGAATTATTCAAAACAGTTAAATCGTTATTTGCACCTTTTTTTTTGCACCTGCTTACCCAAAATATGCATGCTAAATCACTAATCAGTGTGAAGCAAAAGCTCAAGCAATATAGGAGGTACTTTTTATCACCTCAACCAAATTGCCCATGCCATCTTTTTGGGCAAATTTCTTTCTATTCCCGTGCATACAATTACATGTTCAAGCATTACAAGAACCCATGGAATATTATTGTGTGCGGTGTATAATTTTGGAATGTCATTGAAGTCAGGTTTTCATAAATACTTGGGCATAAACAATTCGATAGCGCACATAGTAAAAAAATCTAAACAATCGCGTGCGCAATGACTACCCATTTTGTAAATACTCATCTAATGAATCAAGTGTTACGCCGTATGCCAATTGGCGTATGGCGCTAGTGCATTCATAATAACACTAAAACGGGGTATACACGTAGCATCGGGACGGACTCTAAGAATCGAAATGCGAAGAAAGAGGATGGTGAGTTTCAATGTAATTTTCAATACCTGAGACTATGTCTAAAAATAGTTTACGGCTCATACGATATCGTAACCGAAAATAATAATCAGGATATTTTGGCCGAGGACCAAAATAGTCCGCCATCAACCGTGCTTCCGCTTCTACCCGTTCCCGATAGATATAGTTTCGGTGGTGCACCCGCTCTGCTTCTTCTTGTTCTTGTTGCTCTAACCGACCAAGTTCAAAAATCAGTCAAGATTTTGAAATCTTGACCATCGTGATATCACTTTCGTAATCACTACATTAAGTTTATTGATTTAAGATGTAGTGTTTTAAAAGGATAGTTGTATAAAATTTGATAAAATGAGGTAGTATTTATAGTGTAAAAGTGGGTATAAATTAAAAAAAATATTTTTTTAAATAAAAATCAACGTCTAATTTCCAACGTATATATCTTTTGTCGCTTTGCTTCGTCGTAGAACTGGCGAGGGTGCCTCATTTTTACAAGTGGCGAGCCTCGTCGGTATGGTGACGAAGGCAGTGGCGAAGCCACGTAGGAAGTGGTGAAGCCACTCGCCACCATACCCTCCTCTCTAAGTAGCATAGATTTTCTTACGATTAACATGAGACGAAGTTTTTTCCATATAACTAAAAACTTATAGGGTAAATTACACTATTCGTCCTTGAAGTTAGGTCGGATTGCGGATTCAATCCTTAGATAATGGATTTGATGCCATTACTTCTAAAAGTATATTTTTGGTGCCCGTTTAGTCCCTCGAGCCTCGTTATACGGAAGTGACGTTACTTTAACTCATTATCACTTCTATTTGACTTTCCAACCATGAGCCTTTTTGTAATTTCAAATGTTTTTCATTTCATTGTTGGTCCCTGACTCATATTCAAAATCGTAACTTTAACTATGGCTTTTTTGTCTTTTCCACTTACATTATTGGTTCCTGAAGCAATTTTTGTCTTTTTCCATTTAATAATCCATGTATCCGTTAAAATGTGACAGGGGCAAAGTAAAATACAAGCCAAACTTATGAGATAGACACATGCAACGTATTTGTTTTCAAACCCCTTTCCAATGCAATACTTTTGCTTATTCATAAATGAATAATGGTATCAATTGGATACATACATTATACAAGCGATACTTTTGCTATCAAACATTTGCACAATAATCGAACATTATCAAATCATTAATAATGCATGAGGTATTGCTCATTTTTTGTACCATCTTCCACCACCATATTCTTTCTTCATCTGCTTCAAAACACCACCTTTTTAACCATTATTTACCATCGCCATCACCTCCATGAACATTATGGATGTAGCTAAAAGAAACATAAAACATGAAGAAAAAAATATAAAGATAAACACTAACAGGTGAAGACGCGTTCGTATCACAACAACATTAACCCGCAAAGTAACAAATTATGATATGCAAACAAGTGAAGACGCGTTGGTATCCTAACGGCATCCCGCAAACTAACCAGTGAAGACGCGTTAGTAGCCTGTGCGCTCGTCTGAATCAACTATGTAACCATTGTCGGTTGTAAAAATACGCGATATGCAAGCCTATAAACATAAACAAACACCAAGTGATTACGAGAGTGAATGTAACTCTTACGGCCTTACCTTGACAATATGGCTTCGTTCTTCAAGATCCATAGAACAAAAGTTTGATGTCAAAGGTATAGATCGAGTACGACAAGATCACAACATATTATAAAACTTGGGCAACTATTTATTCGATTTTACTATATGAATTACCTGCAAACACTTTACTAGCTCTACATGTCCGGCAGATTGCAAAACTTGCTTGCATCATATCCGATTATGAAATTTACTCAACATCATAATTTGAAGTTATAAATCCATATACAAATCAATATCTAGTAGTTTCCTATGAGTGAAACATATGCATTAACATATATTAAAAAGCCATCGATTCTTATTTACACTTTCTTTGTTGAACCATGAGTCCATGAATCCTTTTAAGACATTTAGATTTACATAATGATTGTGCAATATTCGGCACGACCAAGCTTCGATGGTGATCGAAGAGTATGAGGGTGGTGTTTGAACTGCCAAGCCGATGATAACCTGTGACAAAACAAATAGAAAGACTACATTAAGTGAAGCGCATAGGTGTGACCATGTGAACCACCTCCAGCGTGAGAATAAGTATGGGTTTATGATGGTGATATGTGTGTGTCTAGTAAAATGTAGGTGTTGAAAGCGTAATCAAACCTGAACAACATGTCCATCTATTTATAGGTGATGAAATAGGCTTGAACACGTTTATGCACTTGAGCCGGTGATCGTAGGGGTGTCCCGTGATTTAAGGGGGGTTACAGGGTTTATGTACAACGATCCCTTCCTTGGCGTTTTGGCAAGGATAGAACGTTGGTTTTGACCTAGTCAGATATTAACTCTACGTTAGTTTCATCGAAGGGCACACCCCAGAGGGCGTTAGGCTTCGAGTGGCGGATTCCCTTACTGGTAACTATCGTAGAGATGATTTTATGCCATTAGAAACTATTCGAAGGTTTCTAGGTGTCTTTGGGAGTAAATCTCGATCGAGCTTGGAGGGTACGTCATCAAGCCCCTCAGTCGAATGTGATATATACATTTATGCATGTATTGCTTTCGACTTCAAAATGTATCATTGCCGAAGCCTTATATTTGGAGCCCGGTTTATACGCATGTTATACGCATTTAATACTAATCCTACTTGATAGGGAGTTAGTTGGGATTTAAATGTTGATCAACCAAGAGTCACGCCTTGCTTATAGTGATTGTCCCATCAACCATTTACCCTCTTATTTGCAATCCTGGTAACATTTAAATCCATACACGTGTACGACCACGAACTTATCTCGTCTCCTATAAATACTTTATCCCTTCAAACCCTACCTTCTTTTACCTCTTCCAAAATTCTTACTTCCGCGTTCGTCTTCTCTGCATCGCATTATCATCGAAAAGGTCAAATCTCCTTTCCAGTTTTAATTATGGGTGCCAAAAATATTTTACATACACACACGTGCACTCTGACTAAAACTGAGCTCACGAAGTTTCTCGTTCAGTATGAAATTCCTTATGAGTTTAAGTTCGCGCTTCCAAAAAGTACTCAGACCATGTATGTTGCGCCGATAGGTTTTGCTGGCCTTTATGTCCACTATTTAACTATATCCAACCTAAGAATTTTGCTTCATGAGTTTGTTTATGAGGTTTTAGACTATTTTCATGTGTATCTGTCTAGGTTAAACCCTTTTGGTTGTGCCAAACTTATCACCTTTGCCGTTATGTGTAAGTCATACGGTGGTGAGCCAACAGTAGACTTGTTTAGAGGGTTCCTCAACCTTAATCCCGCCGAGGACTGGCTGACCTTTGCCAAAAGGTCAAAGGCTGAGGCTCATGCCATCTTGCTCAAACCCATCTCTTGTCTTGAGGTAGGTCGATTCTTCTATATTCAGGATACCATTTTGCCGAAAGAGTATTAGGAGCTTCTCTCTCAGGTCAATAAGTTAGATAAGAAAACTTTCAAAGACAGAATTCCTCCTTTCATCTTTGAAACCCTCATGTAGCGTCTGGCTAGGCACCCTGCCAATGTCTAGACCTTTCCGGATCCCATTATTTACCTTGTCATCCTAAAGTCATCTCAGAAGCATAGCCTTCTACAGCCTGCGATCTTCATTGGTGGAAAGGGTATTTACTGTTCTAATTTATATGTATATTATTTCTTTGCTGCTGATAATTGATTGTTTTTCTTGTTTTGCATAAATGGCCTTCTGAAATTTCATGTTCGCATATGACGATGAAGAAATGAGCTTCCTTCCGAAAGAGCCCTCAAATGAATTTGGTATTGGTTCTCCTTCTTCCTCGATCAACAAGGAGGATATGTTTGTAGATGTTGAGCCCCTCGCGAGTGCTAACCCGAATCAACTAATTGAAAATTTTGTTAAAACAGAGGGGTCTTCGGTTAATAAGACAGTTATGGTTGTGCCTGGTGGTAGTGTAGCTGAAAGGATAAAGAATCAAAGGTGTAGGAAAAAAGGTATTGCAAAGGCACCTGTCAAGCGTAAGTTGGGAACTTTTGGCTCCCCTCAAAGGATCATCCATCAAAAGTCTGCTAAGGCTAAAGTTGAATCATCCTCATACCTGGCTATCTTCGATGATGATGACGACTAGCCTCTTTCCTCCATTTGCCTCATAATTGCTTTTATAGTTTGTATGTTCTTATGTGTTTCTTTTTGTATGGTTTCCTAAGGCTTCCAAGCTTAAGATTGTTTTTAATTGTCATCTCCTCATCTCTAACATCACCCCTCATGCCTAGAGGGGTCACTTGGACAACCAATATGAGGTAGAGATCCTTGATCTTCATGACCGTTGCTACGCTAGGCAAGCTTTGGTTGATTATGTTGTCAACCAAAGAGCCCTATAATTGCTAAAAGTGGTTGAGCAGATGAAGGGAGAGTGTGTGGTGATCAAGGAGAAGGAGAATGCTATGGAAAAGGAATGTGATGAGCTTAATGCTAAGTGTAAGGTTGTGATGGCCGATTTTAACAATAATCCAACTCTCATAGTGCTTCAATAGAAGGTTGGTTCTCTCCTCACTAAGGCTAAAGACAAGAAAAGCAGCTTGGACAGGATGTTGTTTGAGGGTTAAAAATAGGTTTGGTATTAGAAGAACCTTATGACTTTGGAGTCAAAGGTTGCTGTGTTAGAGGGTGAAAAGAGTAAGTTGGAGGGAGTCAAGACCCAACTCCGCCAAGAAACTAAGGATGTCAAACATGACCAGCGAAGGTGGTTTCGAAGGTGGTGCCTTACATCGCTATGGAGTTGGTGCACAGCGATGACATGGCCAGGCTTGTAGGCAGGCTTACGAGTTTTATTGTCTTCTACGGGAGATGCGCTGCCCTGGAGGAGGTTTCCAAAATGAAGGAGCCATTTGACTTGGAGAAAGTAAAAGGTTATCGGCAGTCGTACAAATAAGAGCATACTCAAGCCGGAAATGACCTTGATACTGTTGTTTTCCCATTATTATCTAAAGTTACAGCAAATCCTTTGGATCCTATTGAAACTCTTCTCTCCAAGAAGCCTCAAACACTCCGTTGTCCTACTCCTTCAAAGACCTCAGCTCCTTCCCAAGTTGCCACTCATTATGTAGCTCCTTCAAAGGTCTCGGCTTCACTTCAACAAGTGACTCCCTCTCAAGCTCCTTTGACAAAGCATGTATCTCCTCCACGTGAAGCATGAAGGTCACCATGTGGTGATAATTTAGTTCCAAGGGTAGCATGTACCCTTTAAAATAATTTAATTTTATGTTTGTCAGGCTTCGACCTTAAAACAATTTCTATTTATGTCTCAACAATTTATGTTGGTCGTTTAAACAATTTATGCTTAGCCTTTGTGGCTAATTTTAACTTGGCCCCTCTTCGTGGGGTTTCTTTTTAATGATATGGGGAATGGGATCCCTAACTTTTGCTTTTAATTAACCTATAGGTTAAAATTTTAGTACCTTTAAGTTTTACAAACTAAGGCTCGTGTGTGGCCTTATTGAATTTTCAAATTAGTCACCAAGATTTTTCAAGCAGTCTTTCACTTGTAACAGAGGGTTGTGACCCGCTCCGCTTTAGCCCAAAAGGTTTCGAGCGAAGACCTTTAGGAATTTTAACATGAATTTAGTGGATGTTATTTTAAAAGTGATATAAGGCTCATATGTGGCCTTAAGGCATCCTTTTGAACGTTGAAATTTTTTGATACTTGGTGAATCAAATCTTTGTTGTAAATAACAACACAAGAGATTTGAAGGGAATTAATTTCACTAATCGTGTAGGAAGGTTTACATCAATTGGATATGATTACTTATTTTGCAGCACTTAGGAAAATTCCCTCGATCAAAGGTAGTCTAAAAATGTTGAAATGGAAAACGAGTTTTACACATAAAACTTACGAAGGCTCGAACGACTCATCGTATGGATGACTTAGTAATCGGAGGCTGGTGTTATCTTGTATATTCTATTTCCATAGGTTTCGTTGACTATGTAAGGTCCTTCCTGAAACGCTCCTTTCCTGACTCTAAATTTGACCAAAAAATAAAACTTTTCGCGGAAACAACATACCAAAACGGATCTGACTCTTTTATAATCTGACAAGAATCAATTACAAATCAGTGATTGGGAATATTTTTACATGAAACTAAACTCAATTACCTTTAAAACGACGGGTGGCACGACTTCTAACTCCTTACGGATTAAAATATATAATTTTTCGAAGATTGACTAAAAACTAAAAAAATCTCCAATTATAGTATGACATGAGCATATGGCCATATGCAGAAATACCATACGGCCATATGGCCACTACAGAAATTCTTAAGCTGAGCATATGGCCATATGCCAAAATACCATATGGCCATATGGTTCCTACAAAAACTTTACAAAAAGATATATTTTTACATTTTGCTCCATTTTCGAAAAACCAACTTTCGAGACTTGAAATCAACGAAACTTTCCAGAATTCTCTATAGCAATATATTACTTCATTTTCATAATTATTTATTGTCTAAATGACCCGCGGAAACATAGTTTACAAAGTGACGGGTGTTTTTTTAAACACCCCTTTTTGACACATTTCACCCAAAGTACTTGTGCCAAATACATGACATCAATTTCTAAACCAAGACCTGGACTTGGACAACTCTAAGCAACAACTCATTTTATGACACTAAAACATACGACTTTTGGGTTCAACATGTTTGAGCTCGACATCTACACTAACTTCATACGCATAGTCCAAATACTTCCAATATCCAAGCTTCCGTTTTTATACCTTTATCAAGGATATACCTTCATCACATATAAACCTACAAAAAATGGTTAAACAACTAAATCGTAAGCTTTCGCTTAGTAAGTAACCCGCAATAACACGTTATGATAAATGATATGATCAAATGCAAACATGTACATCTTGGCTAAACCATTTAATCATCCACAATCTCATTACATACTAGCATCATAATCAAGCTAACGTATCAACACATCATAATCATAATTCTCATACATACCTTGATTAGTCGCATGACTAAACCAAGGAACCACATTAACTATAACTAGCTTACACCTTTAAGCTTCCTAAATCCATACACTTAAAGTCTTAATCACTTAACAGTCACCATACATAAACACATGATCATTCAATAAATATAACATGTTAATACATGGTTACTTACCTTGAATCCAGACTAATTACCAACAAGTCACCATCACTTTCCTTGCTTGAATCCTAACCATAATTATCACCATATCATTAACACACAATAAGGGTTTACATAACCCACGAACACCCAAATCATCTCAATTCATCATATGATCATCACCATGATTATATAACTAAAACCCTAAAATTACTCTAAATTACATAATAATTTAAGGAGTCCTAACACATTCATAACCATAATCCATACTATTCTTAATTATTATATGACCATTTTATGATCATAACCCAAAATCATTAATTTGATCTTAAATCATTAAATTACTTTAACACGTTATTACTAACGCATCAATACTTGGTTTAAAACCATAATTACTCAACCCCCCCTCAATTTGGGTACATAAACCCTAACTCAATAATTATTCAATTCAACTTAAATATATGATTACTTACCTTGGAAGGCTTAGAGCTAAACTTTTCTTCTGATACGAGACATCAGTTTCTTCATCAAACAATCACTAAGCTTATTCTTCTTTCCCTTATTCTTCTTGTTTCTAAACTGACACATACAAACCATCACCTCCTAGAACTCTTGAGAAAGCCTGAAAAATACTAAGACTTATCTAGTTTTAATTAGTTATTTATATTTTGGCCAAATGACACTTATGGTCCATGAAGTCCTATCATTTCATAAATGTGACACATCACATTTTCTAAAACCAGTTACATAATATTAATACTTATAGTTTGACTAACCAATCACGTAATGCATATAAACTACTAAAAGTCGTAGTTGAACTATCTAATGGCATTCTCGTAATTAAATACTTAAAAATTGGTTTAGGGGTGTTACAAATCTACCCCCTTATTTAGATTTCGTCCTCGAAATCTCTTCGTTTAATACTAACCATATCTTGGTTGCATTTAACCTCTCATTCCATCTTATGACATCAAATAACATCTATTTTATAGCATCATTTATCCCTGCTAAATTGCTCATTTTACATTATTTATGCACGAATTGGTACTTAATTGCTTATATTGTTATTTGCACTAATTATCGAGCAAAGAGCAAAAGTTAATCAAAAGGCACGCATTTTGGAGCTTAAACGAAGAAATTATAAAGACTAGTGTTCTGACAACTAATACGCCGTATCCATCAAGGAAGATACGGCGTATATGTGCCTTAAACTTCACTCATCATCTACGAAAAGAAGATTAATACGCCGTATCCAGAAGAAGTCCATACGCCGTACTGGATTGCAAGTCATGGAATATTCTGGAATATAATAATTGTGGACCTCACACCAAGAAACCCCAATACGCCATATTGAACTCCTTCAATACGGTGTATCGACCAAATTCCAGAGCCTATAAATACCGAATCCGAAAAATGAATTTCAGGGTGCAAAAAATATACTAAAGACTGAGAAGAAGGCATTAACCACCAGGTTCGATTTTAGAAGAAAAGAGAAGCCAAGAAGGTCTTGCAACGCAATTCAATCCATAGGAAACCCTTGTAATTTCTATACTCTAAATACGCGTTCAGTTTTTGGTATCCTTCATTATTGTTTAGTTTAACTTAATTATTCGTCTATGACATTTGTATAGTTATAATGGTTATTGGCTAATACCTTTAGGTATTAGCCATGTTTATGATAATTTAACGTTTGGTTTATGTTTATCTCGATTGCATCTTATTCGTTGTGCGTTGTTTTATGTTTATCAATTTATACTCGTTTACGTACTTAAGTATGCGACCTATCATTCAACTGGGTCTAGGAATACAAATAAAGCGTTAGCTAGATGCCGGGATAGCTCACCATATCTGCAATTTATATATCTAGAGTAGTAGGATCACAAATATTGACCTGTCTTTGCCTTTGGTTTAGTGAACAAGTTGGACTAGCAGGTGACCTAGGATCAACAAATGATGTTTTAATTCTTTGGGTAAAGATTTGGACAGTGGACTACTAGTATATAAAGAGTCGTTAAGTAGTAAGTTAGTAAAGTCTTGATGAGCTAGGATTCAATAAGATCACCATTATTGTCTCCTAAGGTAGATTATGTGGAAACTAGAAGGGGGGTTGAATAGTTTTTACCTTTTTAAAAATTAAAACTTAGATTGTTGACTTATGTGAACTCAAGAGATATACACAAGTGTATATGATAGCGATGCAATAAGTAAATAAACAATCTACGAAATATGAACAAGTAAAGATAAAAAAGATCAAACCGATGACACAATGATTTATAGTGGTTCGGCTACGAAGCTCCTCTTTGCCCTACTCCACTCCCCAAGTACCCAACTTGAGAGTTATCTTCACTATGTCAACAAGCTCCCTTTAGGCGGAGAAAACCGTACACGTCGCTTACACTTTTTCCAGTACTAAGCTAAATACCGAGTTCTACTTTGAGATAGAACCAATCTAACACACTATGTATTTTGTGGCCTAGATACTAACCTATCATACACATATGGTACACACAACACACAACACACAACACAAGATATACAAGATGAATGATTATCACAAATGTGATGACATAACTAAACTATTAACACTTGAAGCTTGACGTCTTCTTGAGTGTTCTTCAGATAAGAGTGGGAATGAGTTTGATAACTTGTAATGAATCTTGGTAACAAGTATAATGATCAAAGAATATAAAAGTAAAAGATATACTATGAAACAATATTTTAAAAGAGTTCGTTAAATGAAGAATTAAGGTTGCTATTTATAGGCAAAACATTTGAAATCACTGATGTCGCCAAACAGCTGTGACGATTGCGACCCCACGGTTCACCAACAATGTCCGTACCTTTTTATGGTGGATAGGTCGAGGAGCTGGGACAGCATTTGTCATTGTATGATTAACTCCAAATCATAAATATTGTTTTGTACTTATTAAAACTAGTTTAATAGATTCTTCTAGAACAAAATATTTCTTATCACCAATAAGGAAATATTTTCTAGATTTGGGAAGATTTGGAAAGATTGTTTCTACTTATGGTTAATATTATTTTGTCTTACATGATTAATATAACTAGCTTATAATTAATCATGTCTTAACTTAAATAATTTGATTAGATAAGTTTATCGACAAATGATAATATTTTTCTTTGATCATTAACTATGTTTAATAATGTCATATTCATACCTTAAGTGATTTGTCGGCGTCAAGTAAACTATCGACTAAATAACTTGTTTACGTAAACTTTTACGTAGTATGACATTATATTTGTTATTATCAAAACGTGAAGACCATTAAATATAAATACCGTTTTTGCATGAATATTTGTATTAACAATCTCCCCCTTTTTGATGATAACAAAATATAAACTCGTGCTTATTTTAAAGTTACTAAATAAGTATTTAGTGGATGAGTTTACATTTCTTCTCCCTCTTTTTTGTCGAAGCAAAAGTGTTGTTAGAGGCATTCCCTTGAATGTTTTGTTTTGACGATTCTTAATGAATGTGGTTACGAATGCAAAGTAAAAAAATAACGACAAAATTGCAAGTGCTCTCCCTTGGTGTATACTCCCCCTTGCTTGGGGTACCAAGTAATCGAGCTATAGATGCGTTGCTACAAAACACAGTTAGTAGGCAAGCAAATATATATATGACAATCACAAATGCACACATATACATTTCACATAATGAACATCCATCATCAACAAAACTAATGAAAATAATGTTAAATCCATTATAAGGGATAAAACATAAAATTTGGCATTAAAGCCATTACATGATAAGCTTAAACTAGAAAATTAAAGAAAACAATTAAAAATTCTAAATCTTGGGATAGAAAACATTTTCCCATATAATCCAAGGGGTGAGGTGAGATAGTTATGCGGCTAATGTAGAAAGTAATGTGGGTGTGATGGAGAGACGAAGTGGTGTCGAATGTATAAGAACATGTAGTTGACATGGTTTTAGAGCATTTGGATTTCATGCCTTGTGGTGCTATAACATTGACAAAACATGTTGTGGAGGTGAGGTATGTCATTTGGATGAACAAAATCCAAGATGTTTAGAGGATTAGGAAAATCTTGATTTCCAAGATTTGGTGGTTGATGGTGAATGTTTTCAAGTGGATGTGCATTGTTGTAGAGGAGAGGTGTGTTGTTAATGTTAACAAACAAATGTTGGGTTGATGGCAATGGTTCAAACCCAGGTGGTGGATTTGGAAAACCGGAAGGTGAGAGACACGTGGTGGTGGAGATGGATTAGAATGGCCCGGTGGCCAATTATCTATGGTTTGAGTATAGGTATCATTTGGTGACATTTGAGGTGGAGGAAGTTCTTGAGGTTCTAGTTTTATCGGAATGACAAAACAAAGTTTAGGCGGAGGTGCAACATGAGTTGGTGTCGGAGACTCACTTGGTGACGATGAAGAGGTGTAGTGTGTGCTTTTGCTAGAGATGGATTTTGATGGAGCTTGAGGTGGTGAAAGGGATTTCTTTCTAGGAGGTGGTGAAGGAGTTCTCTTATTTGGTTGTTCCTCGCTTGAGGATGTGAGATTGACATAGTTTGGATACTTGACACTCATTCTTGCGGTTTTTCTTTTGAAGTTTGGTGAGTTTGTTTTAGATAAACTAGTCATAGTGATGAACTAGTAAAGTTGTATATGAGGAATGTGAAGAAAATAGTGTTTGAGGATGATGATTATAAGGAGAAAGTGGTGATATGAATTATATAATGGTTCTTGGATTATATGGAGAACATGTTTTATCCTAAGGTTTAAGATCCCACATAGTATCATATAGCATGGTTATAAGATAAAGTAGAAAAAGTTAAAAATAAAAAAAATTGAATTTTAGCGCATAGACTAAGTGAGCCACGGATCCACCAAAAGAACATACAGATCTTGATATGTGTTTAATCACATATCAACTTTCCTTATTAAAACAAGCTTAAATGATCAATAATATATGAAAAAAACATTGTATATGTGTGTCTTGTGAATTATGTCTTGCAGGTAACAGATATATCTAAATGAACAAAAACGAAGCCAAAACGGACAAAAACAAGCACGAGATTAGAAGAGCGTGAGAAAAACAAAGCCGAAGGCGTATTCATTTTTAATGGGCCCATCCGTACCCGTTTCATGGGTCGGGTCAGTCCATTATCAATTGAATGATAAGAATATACACCTAAATCCCTAAGCCTTAGTTATAATAAAAGTCCAAAATCCAAGTCCATTAAAACCCTTATCATTCCTGGCCTAATTCATAATAAAAAAACCTATGATATAAGGCCCAAGTCAAAAGCCTGTCCAAGTCAAACCATTGATAATACACGCGCTAATTACTATTCATTCATCACGTCCCTCTCATTTTCACTTGATACGAGTAACACAGGGTAAAACCTTTCCACATACACATCAATTCCCTTCTAGAAGGCCAGCCTAACACGTCTGACATAACTAAAGCTACGCTGGCAATCCTAAAGGATGTGATTGGTTGAAGATATGTGGGGATGATCCAAGGGTGCAAAGAGATGTGTTGAGGATTGGTTATGATTCAAGGGTCGAGATTGAAGCTTATGGGACGCTCCTCAAGCCTAGAACCTTCTCTCATTCACTATAAATAAAGGGGCCCTATCACAAAGAAAAATCATCTAGGTTTTGTAGTTTTTAGTAGCTTATTGTAGTAGCTTAGCTTATTTCCTGCTTAATTTTGATGGAATTTCCTTTTTAAAGCCTTGTAATCTCTTTATAATCAATAAAAGTTTCAATTTCATTTTAATTGTGTTTTAAATTCATGCTTTACTTCTACACAAATTCGTAAAATGTGTTTAGTTTTCACCTAAATAAGCTCAATAAGCTCTGAATAACCTAATAAGCCACTTCTTATTCAGTTAAGCTTGTTTAAAGCTTAACTGAATAAGCTATTCATTCATATCACTTGCAAAGTCAGTATAAGCTTTATAATGGATGATAAGCCAATAATGGAAGGGCTTATGGGTTTTACCATCTTGTTTTCAACAAGCTGAAGCTTGTATATAAGCTTTAAAGAGCACTTTAAGTCCTTGTTTGAGCAAAGGACATGGTATGTTCTCTTTTACTAATTTGAGCTTATTTTCTTATTCAGCTTATTAATCTGCTTAATTGTTGCTTATTGTTGCTTAAATGTGTTTATTATTCTTAAAGGTAGCTTAATATGTTTAGTTTGTAGCTTAGAAGTTGTTTTATTTGAGTTTTCTTTAAGACTGCTCTTTTTAGTCAAATTAGCTTATTAGGTTAGCTTATTATTAAGTGCTTAATTTTCCTAAGTTTATGCTTATTAGTCCTTAATAT
>BQNB010021253.1:10717-64459 GCA_026074375.1 Tanacetum coccineum | reverse complement strand
ACTTTGTAATTTTGTCATGTAGACATTTGATTAATTCGGGATTGGTGATTCCGTGCATAAATCTTGAGATTTTCATGCATTTTGGAGCTCCCTTAGCATCCCTGCATTTGAGCTTGTATCTCCGCACAAATTCTTTCGTGGATTCCCCATCTCTTTGCTTGATGTGGTAAATTTCGACCGGATCTTTGATGCACTTCTTCTGCTGGAGGTAGTTCTCTAGGAATGCTTTCTTTAAGTCGTCATAACTATCAATGGGTTCCGGGGGAAGGTCATCAAACCATACTCTTGCGTTTCTGGTGAGCGTGGAATTGAACATATGACACCACGTTGGCATCGCCCAGCGTTCCGTCTTTGCGGCCGCCTCAAAGATTTTTAAGTAATCTTCTGGGTCTTCACTTCCGTCATATGTCTTGATGTGACTAGGCATTCTAGTTTTCGGAAAATCAAAGTAACAGATCCGGTGCGTGAAAGGATGTTTCCTCACATACCCATGGCTGGGACAGATCGTCCTCCATAACACTTAACTTTTACCTTTTTTTATTTTGACTTCCAATGTCCCCCTCCGCTATCTTCACTTTCGGAGAATCCTTCTGTAACTCGGGATGATGTCCCTCCGTGGTAGCATCTTTTAGGCATCACGTCCGTCTCCTTTGAGTGGGATCTTTGGTAACGGCTTTCTGAATGTGTGGCCTTGTTTCCTAACCTTTTGAATACGCCCTATTTCCTTCTTTCTTTCGACCTTCATCTTAGGGATGCCGACCCATCTCGTTTTAGCCTTAAAAAGACGCTACTGGTCGGTTGTGGGCTGTGAGAGCGCATGTGCCTTTGCCTTTCTTATCGGTTCTTCTTAAGTGGTTGGCATTTTTGACTCCGAATATTGTGATTCATCGTGAGTCCTTAAGTTTCTTTTGGAACAGTCACCGAAGTGGAGACGTGCTTTCACCGCTTTCAACTTATCCTGTTGAACCTTCTCGTGGTGCATTTTTTCGGATATGATTGGCAAAAGCTGATGGTAGTTTTTGTCGCAGTACTCTCGCAGGGCTGCATCTGAAGCAAGTCTGCCCGAGTCCTGCAGGACTTTCTCCCTTCTTAGCGTATTTCGCGCGGCGGGCGTAGGTTGGCTAAGGGGAGTTTGCTCGTGAGTGCTCATAATGAGTATTTTAGAAAACGCGGTTGTATTCGTGGTCCCACAGATGGCACCAACTTGTTAGTACAAAATGTGTGACGGGGTATGAGATGGATCTAGGACGCTTACTGGGTCGGGCCAATAAGCTGTTGTGGGATTGGATCTTATACTAAAACAAGTAACGAGATGATTTCCTGCATAAATGAGAGTAAACCATTAGCCTTACCTTGGGGACGGACCTCACGATTAGACTTCGGCGTAAGAGTAAGAAATCATGTCAGAATTATGAGTGTATATTGAGAAGAGTTTGGAAAAATCATACCATTTGATGTGTCAGAGGTCCCTTTTATAGGTTAGTGAAATACTAGGTTTTCCTAGTATTTCGCTTATTTCGTTAGTGGCCGGATTGGGACCCTTGTCGGGCAAGGTTCCGTTACTATCGTGTCTGCGGACGCGGATTACCTTCCTTAGATGGTTTGCGGAAGTGGCTTGCAATCGGTCCGCATTCGTCTTATTACATCCGGGACGTGGCCAGTGTGACATTGGGCTTAGCTTTGGTCCACTTATTTGTTTGGTTGGGCCCAGAGCCCATTGTGATAATACGGCCCAAGCCTAGAGGCCTAGTATGCCTATTATATGTCATCAGGCCTCACATATTTAGGAGACTCAAATTTACATTCCGTTATATAATCGGAGCCTCAAATTTCACTTTAAACAAAAATTGTTAACGTAATATAATTATATGTTGTAAGTATTTGTTAAATTTAAAGCTAGATCATTAAAATACTATGGTTTTTATATCAACAACCAGGTTCTAAAAGGCACGTCATGACGCCGCTAAGGCCTCGCAAAGGCGTGAGGCATGACCTCCATGCTACGCAATAGACCAAGGCGTAGGCTTAAGGCGTAACATGAGATGAGAAGTGGAAAACGTGATAAGGCGTGATGCATGGTGGCTTTTTTGAATTCAATTTCGATAACAATCATTTTTTTAGAAATGAAAAAAATTGATAGTTATTTGACTTTATTCTTTATGTATGACTTATAAACTCAATATATTTGAAATATGATATAGATATATAAATTTATAAATATTTTTATATTTTGTGCCGCTTTAAGTCACGCCTTAAAAAATGCCATGACTCGCCATGGCTCATAAGGCGTGAGGCTTGGCCATGCCGCCACGCCTTACGCTATTTATAACCTTGTCAACAACTAGTATAATATATCTTTAATCGTCATATTTATTTATCACATAAGTTTTTGCATAAGGCTCCGCTAGCTTAGCTACGTCACTGGTTTATCTATACGTATTATTTCTGATATGCAATACTCTATGAAAGGAAGTGAAATTAAAGTATTTAAGAAATAAGGAGTTTTAACAAGACATAAAAGAAATTTGTAAAATTCATAATATAATATATGATAAAATTGATGCTTATGTTTGCAACAAGTTTTTGAAACCCGCGCTTCGCAGCGGCGCATTTTGCGTATTATGTTTTTTATAAATGTTTCTTTGTTGTTCGGTGATAGTTACGTTTTTTCGTTGAAGGTGTAGAATATACATTAGGACCTTAGTTAACCCTAGTTGATACAATGTCAAATTAATTCACGTATTCATACTAATAGTCCATATACAGAAGTTCATAGCCAAAACCATAATATAGATTTACCGATGAAATTACTAAATTCAATAGGAGATGGAGTTGGAAAGATGTGTTGAATGGAGATGGTGTTTTTCTTATCTATGCCCTTTCTCTTTAGTCTTGTAATATCTTGCTTGATCAGTTAAGGATCCCACATATTAACACCAGGACGTTCAATAAATGACCAACTCCTTGAACGGGCCACGAAAATCAAAGTGTGGTTCAAGATACTGACTTGGAGATATAAAGCGGACATCATTCCAATTTCATTGTTTCTAATAGATCTAAGACCACATCAGTCATGTGTGACATAAATAAACAAACGTAAGATTTCTATGCGTTTGGCGATTATTGTATCTGGAATTTTTTTTATTCACTTACGGAGGAAAAGACAGTGTCTTTCATTATCCAGAAGAATATGACAAACAAATGCAAAGTAACCTCCAAGGACAATGCCAGCAGCAAACATTTCTTTTAGTTTCCAGTTGTCGGGTAATGGAGGTCGTTTCACTCTATCCGACAATCTCTTTAGCTGCTCTTCAAACCACGAACCACCGGTTCAATGATTGCTTCATTGTCTCATCGTTTTGCAATCCCTGCTTATGACAACAACAAAAATATCACCAAACATTAAAAAAACAGATATACATAAGGAACGTGCAATACTTTTCTCGTTATTATCTACCGCGGTATTATCATTGTAAGTATAATTACAAATTCAACACCTGTAATGTGTGCTATGCATATATGTATGGAACAATGGCCATCAAATTTAAGTTATGATATGACAAAAACACATGTAAGATATTAGGAGGTTTGTATTTAATCTTGGTATAACAAAAAACCATATGCATATTCGAGAGAGTGAATATTAAATCATTTATACAAAGAATACTTGACCAAGTTTAGGAAGTTAACAAACTTTAAAAGATGTTTAGCCCTAAGCATCATAAGCAACCTAACTGTTGTAAGTCTAACGACAGAATCCCATTTCCTTGTTTCATAAAGTACACTTTAACATCTTAGGAGGAGGTATATATAAAATTAGCTAAACTTATGAACAAACTGTTTGTGCCAAGTTAGTCAATATTGTACCAGTAATCCCGTGCAATTTATACTCTAGGAAAACATGTCATAATCACTCTATTATCAATGAGATATTTCCGATGCAGAATTGTATAGTTACAACATTTATGCATTGCTTATCGTATCATTTTTTAAATCATGGAAAAACACATGCGTATTGTGTGGTACTCATAGATTCACCCCTCGTCACTCTTACCTAATGTATACTTGTGAAAAACATGTTGAATGGACCTAAACTGAAATGAGTGAATTCACTATCTGAACAACTCAGCAACATACACAACAAATACGACATTCTCAATTTAGAGGTTCAAAAAACATATTAAATGAGTAATGCTAATAGATCTAACTATCTTTAGTAAAAAACTATGAACCAATCTGATTTATTTTCATTTCCTGTGGTCGACTTTGTTTCTTTGGTGGTTTTTCTAATGGATTGTACCGTCTTCTAAACTTTATCTAATTGCAATTCCATGACCACTTATATCTACGGATCACATCATTGAGCACGGAGTCGTTAGCATTTCTAAAAATGTAAGATTAGTAATCTAAACTTTATCTAATTGTAATTCCATGACCACTTATATCCACAAATACACATAACTCTTAGACAACTAAACAACCAATATTTTATTTCGTATACCATAAGCAACCCCGAACACCGTCAACTGCTTCATATTTTTCTACAAATGATTATATGCAAACTTCAATCAAGCAAACACTAAATACAAAATGGGTACTCAAAAAATTGTAAAATTACGCCCTGCGTTGCCTTTTCTATTTTGTAAGGTATATAACAATGAACTGTGTTTATACAACCTAATATGAATATATGCTATTATTGGGTATTAATAAGGCATAGCAAAATTGTATAAAATTTGAGTTACCTCATCTTGCGGAAAAAGCTCGATGTGTCTCGCTCTTCTTCTTTGCTCTCTTGTGAGTGCGAGTACCCAACTTCCACTTGGCAAACTTGAGAACACGTTTTTCCTTTCTAACCTTAAGAAGCTCACTAAATCTCTTCTCATAAGAAGCAAATCAACCAACTTCTTTGATAAAGTTTCTGACAAAGTGATCTCTCTTACTTGTTCTGTGTAGAAAGAGCAACATGGAAATTGACAGTCAAGCTTAAGATTTGTGGTTACTGACAAAGTGTTCTCTCTTAGTAATTTTTTAATAAGTGGATCACTTAAATCTACTGACAAAGTTCTCTCTCTAAGATTTGTTTATTCTGACAAAGTGCTCTCTCTAAGATTTGTTTATTCTGACAAAGTGCTCTCTCTTAGTAATTCCCTTTTTCAAGTTCAACGTTTTTAGTTTGTGGTTGCTCCAATCTTGGATGGAAAACAGCCTGCATTTTTTTGAGACCAACTTGAACAATTGCCCTGCATATATTTATAATTTGGTAAAGTATAAACTTATAATCTATCAACATCAGCATGAATTCCTCGTTCTATGTCTGATTTGTTGTGTGCAAGACTTAACAACCCGACTAAATATGTTCCAAATACCACTAAAAATGACCCGTTATTCAGGTAGCCAATATAACACATTTGGGCAGGGTGCAGTTGAGATACGCTAAGCCTATGCAACATTCAAAATAATCATAATCAATATGATAATCACTTTTTTTATTGTTTGATAAATTTCTAAGTATTATAGGAATTTGCTTGTAAATTCATCCCTATTACCTTAAACAATCACACAATCATAATCGGTTTTGCCATTTGGCCATCTGCGCATTCCTAGCCTGTTTAAGCTGAGGAACGTATGGCGCCATAAGCTCAACTAAGCAACCCTATAAGCCCACAAAAAAAACCTTATTAGCTTTACAAAAATTAAATAAGCTCATAAGCTAGGAAAACAAGCCAATGCAAACATCTTTAAATCATGTCTTATAAATAAGCCCCATAAGCTCAACTAAGCAACCCCATAAGCCCAAAAAGGGAACCTACCAGCTTAACTACACAAAAAAACACAAAAGTTATAAAAAGCTATAAAACTTATTTAAAAACCCAAGATTAGCAAAACCCCTAAATTATGTCTAAAACATTAATTTCAAAATTTAATTCTTATACGTATTCGCATAATTTTAGCAGAAAACATAATAAACATACCCATTGATCCAAAACTACCTCTCTCTTTCTCTTTCTAAACTTTCTCGCCTTTTTCACCATTGTTAAAACTCACTAAAAGCTCCATTTTCAATATATTTACTTGATTATCTTTCAATTCAAGCACAGATTCAGAATCAGCATGTTAATCCGCACATATCCCCACCATTTTTAGCTGAATTTGAGCTATTTTTGATGAAATTAAATATGGTGTTTTGGCGCCAAAATGGATAATTGAGTATTATAGTTAGGCGTCTTAATACATACTATCCTCAGCAATAATTCATAGATATAAGAGCAATAATTACAAATTTTGGTTGAATAATGTCAAAACGTAGATCCTCTAAGCATATTACTAGAATTCCCTTGAAATTAGGGGATTAGACTATTACTAGTAAGAAGAATAAGCACAAAGATGATGATAAAGTTGAAAACAAGGATGAAAATAGAATAGATAATGAAGATAAAAGATGTAATGAAGGGAAGAGTTGTAATGAAGATAATGGTGGGAGTGGAAAGCAAGGGAATGAGGTGAATAATGGTCAGGTTAAGGAAGTATTGAATGGAAATAAGGATGCTACTAATAAGCCTGCTGAGAACTGTCAGAGCAATGTAAGTACTCATGAGCCTTCTGTTGATACCACTGTTAACGATGAAAATGCTGATAAAATTTATCATCAAGTAAGGGTTGAGGGTACAATCAGTATTGATTCATATGCTAAAATTGTTAATAATGGTAATGATGAACTAAGTAAGGAATTGATTTACATTCCTACTGGTCTTAATGAAAATGGTGATGAGGTTGTGATATTTGAAGAAGAAATGGTAAAGGAAGGTAGTAAGAAATGGCAATTAATAATTTGTAAACACTTTTTGGGATGTAATATGCCATTAGGTGAATTGAAATACAATTTAAGGAGAATGTGGGGAAGACATGGTTTATCTGAGATTATTGTAGATGGCAGTGATATGAGAATATTCAAGTTTAATAATGCCGAGGGAATGAACTATGTTATAGATCAAAGCCTATGGATGGTTAATGGAAAACCATTTGTTGTTCAAAAATGGGATCCTGGTGTGATTTTTGAAAAAATTGAGCCTTGTAAAATCACTATTTGGATAAAGTTGCTTAATGTTCCTCTTGAGGCATAGAGTGTGAGGGGTATCAGTGATTTAGCCAGTAGGTTGGGGAAACCTATCATGATGGATAGTATAATTGCCTCTATGTGTCATAATGGTTCTGGTAGAGCTGGTTATGCTAGAATACTGGTTGAGATTGATGCTAAGAAAGAGATTCAAGATCAGATTGAGATTATGTACAAGGATGCATTGAATTGCACTAAGAAGACTAAATTTGTTAAAGTGGAATACAATTGGAAGCCAGCTTTATGTGTTCATTGTGGGGTGTTTGGACATAGTGATAGGACATGTAGACATCAAGTAAAGGAGGATACAGGAAGGATGAAAGGAAAGGAGCAATTGATCAATGAGGTTGCTAGAAATAATGGAAGGAATGATGTTTTCACTAAAGTTAGAAGAAGACCAAATTACCCCAAACATACTGGTGGCCCTAGTACTAGTTACATGCAGAACAATAAAAAAGGGTCATTAGCAAGTATGTGGTTAAAAACAAGGAAAATCCAGTGACTGAGAGAAGAAATATGGAGCATGATGTGAATAACATGAAAATGAAGAAGAATAATGCAGAAAGTCAGAATTTGAAAGCCAATGATAAACCCCCTTCGTTAGAGAAAATATGGAGAATTAATACTGATGATGTGAATGAATTAAAGAAAAGTGCTAATAAGTATGCAGTGTTAGATACAGAGGAGGAAAAGTAAGGAAACATTTGCTATGATGACAGACTTAAAGTTGATTGGTATGTTCTTAGGAAACAAAAGCCAAGGGAGGATGAAACTAAAGATTGGACATATGATATGAAGCAATATCTGAAGTGTAGATGGGAAGCTCTAAACAGGAATGATGATGATAGTGATGTTGATAATGATGTAATGGAAGTAAATGATCCAGCCATTAAGAATTTGATTGCAGAAGAGATCCATGGAAGTGATACTCAACTTCTGAATTGAGGGTTGAGTATCTTTTTCACATTTTTATAATGGATTTTAAATTGGATGTATGGAATATTAGAGGTATAAACAATGAATTAAAGCAAAAGGATGTTGTGAATATGTTAAGGGATGAGAAACTTCAGTTCTGTGCTTTCATTGAAACTCATTTGAAGACTAAGAGTATTGAAAAAGTGGGAAATAGAGTGTTTGGCAATTGGAATTGGTGTTCTAATGTTCAGCATAGTCCTACTAGTTGAAGAATTATGATGTGTTGGAACACTAATATGATAAAAGGTATGGTGATTAATATGTCAAGCCAATCAATTCTATGCTATGTTGAAACTATTCCTGCAAAAATCAAGTTCTTCTGCAGCATTATCTATGCTAGTAACAATGGTATTGAAAGGAGAAATTTATGGAAGGAATTGGAGGGGCATAAGTATTTTGCTGGATAATCCATGGGTTTTGATTGGAGATTTCAATGTGACATTGAATGTAGAAGAACACTCTGCTGGTATGTCTTGTAGAAATGTGGATATGCAAGAATTTCATGATTATGTTAATAAATTGGAAATTAATGATATATGTAGCAGTGGTTTTCAATATACTTGGACCAAATCCTTGAAGAATCCTAATTGTTTGACTTTGAAAAAGCTGGATAGGATTATGGTGAATGATGAATTCTTGAAGCAATATCATAATGCTCATGGAATTTTCCTTTCTTATGGCATTTCTGACCATAGTCCAACTGAACTGGTCATTCAGAAAGGTTACATCAAGAAAAATAATGCTTTCAGATTCTCTAATTTTACTGCTGGAAAAGGGGACTTTATTGATACTGTGCAGAATGTATGGAAGCAAGATGTTCATAGATGCCATATGTATAGACTTATAAAGAAAGTGAAGAATCTTAAAAAAACCTTTGAAGGCTTTGAGTTGGAGTCAAGGAAATGTGCATGACAGAGTAAAGTCTTTAAAAGATGAACTAAATACAAGATAGAAGGATGTTGATAAAAGTCCATTTGATTCAAAGGCTAAGGCTATTGTTGCTCAAACCCTGAATGAGTATATTGAGGCAAGCAAAGATGAATTAAGCCTTATTCAACAGAAGGCCAAGATTCAATGGTTAAAAGAGGGGATAAAAATACTACTTTCTTTCACAATATGATCAAAGCTAGAAGAAATAAAAGTAGAGTTGAAAGTATTAAAGATGAGAATGGAAAATTTTATGAAGGAAGCAATGTTGTTGAGCAATTTGTCATGCACTTCAAGAAATTTTTGGGAGAATTTGTTCCTGTAAAGAGCATTGAGGATAGCTTGTTCATCAACAAGATTAATGATGATAATGATGCTGTTAAAATGATTAAGGAGGTGTCTAATGAAGAAATCAAAAATGCTATTTTTGATATTGATAGTAACAAAGCTTTTGGTCCTGATGGTTTCTCTTTTGAGTTCTTTAAAAAAGCTTGGGGTGATTGGAAAAGAGGTTTGTCTTGCTGTGAAAGAGTTTTTCAATAGTGGTAAAATCTTAGGGGAAATAAATGCTACTCTCATTGCTTTGATTCCTAAGATGACTACCCCTAACAAAGTCTTAGATTTCGGGCCAATTGCATGTTGCAATGTCATTTATAAGTGTATCAGCAAAATACTTACTAACAGGATCAAACTAGGCCTAAGTAAGATTGTGAATATCAATCAAAGTGCATTTCTTCCTAGGAGGCATATTCAAGATAACATATTGATAGCTCAAGAGCTTTTAAGAGGGTATAACAGGAAGAATTGGCCTAAGAGATGTGCTATGCAAATTGATATTCAGAAAGCCTATGATACAGTTGATTGGACTTTTTTAGAAAGCACTCTTGTGAAGTTTGGTTTTCCTAAAAAGATGGTTAAATGGATTATGGCTTGTATTTCTTCCTCGTCATTCTCAATCTGCTTAAATGGTAATTGTGAGCAATTCATAAGATTTTTTTAAAGGTGGAAGGGGTCTTAGGTAAGGAGACCCTATATCTCCATATCTATTCACTCTTGTAATTGAGGTATTCAATCTGATCATGTGCGAAAACATCAATGAGTCTAAAGAGTATAAGTACCATTTTGGATGCAAGGACCTTAAGCTCTCACATATGTGCTTTTCTAATGATTTACTAGTGTTGTGTAAAGGTAATAAAGGCTCTTTGGAAGTTATAAAGAAGTCCTTAGATGAATTCAGCCAAGTTTCTGGCCTCAATCCAAATTTGGGAAAAAGCACTATCTTTTTTGGCAGTATTAAGGAAAGGGAAAAGCAAGACCTTCTGGAAATCCTTCCATTCAAGTGTGGGAAACTGCCAGTGAGATATTTAGGTGTCCCTCTCCTGGCTAAGAGACTCAGTGTTATGGATTGTAAAGTGTTGATTGATAAAGTGGAGGAAAGGATAAATTGTTGGAGAAACAAGACATTATCTTATGCTGGAAGGGTACAATTACTTGCCTCTGTGCTTTCTTCAATGCAGATATATTGGGCTTCATTGTATTTTCTTCCCAATGTTGTGATAAATGATTTAGATAAGCTTTTTAAAAGATTCCTATGGAATTCTGGTAATTCTGCTCAAGGTAAAGCCAGGGTTGCTTGGAAGATGGTTTGCCGGCCTAAGGATCAAGGAGGTTTGGGTATAAAACCTCTCAAACAATGGAATGAAGTCATGTTAATAAGGCAATTTTGGAAGATCATTGAAAACAAGGATTCATTATGGGCCAAGTGGGTCAATGTGGTGAGATTAAAAAGGAAGAGTATTTAGGATATAGATATGGAGAAAAGTGATAGTTGGGGATGGAAAACAATGTTAAAAACTAGGGATGCTGTGAAAAGTCGTGTTTGGCATAGTATTGGTAATGGAGAAAGAACATCTATGTTCTATGACAAATGGTGCTCAAATGGTCCATTAAGCAAGTTTATAAGCAAAAGAAATTTATATGATTCTAGAATCAGTGATAATGTGGTGGTGGCTGAAATGTTGGCTGACAATGAATGGAAGTGGCCAAGTGATTGGTTAAGTAAATTTACAGTGCTTAACTCAATCATTCCTCCCAACATTCAAAAAGAGAAAGAGGACTTGGTCATGTGGGTAAACAACAAAGATCAGAAAGTCAAATTTTCAACTAATCAAGCTTGGCTAACTATGAGAGATGAGTGGCCAAAGGTCCAGTGGCATCATGTTGTTTGGTACTCATAGTTTATCCCCAAACATGCCTTCATTTTATGGCTTGCAATTCAAGAAAAGCTTCTGACTCAGGATAGAATGGGAAAATGGCAAGATACATCTTATATGAAATGTTCTCTATGTAAAAGATGTGTTGACTCTCATGAGCATCTCTTCTTCAAATGTGACTTTGCTCTTCAAGTCTGGAAGGAAATATTAAATAAATTTAATAAACTGGGAGGAAGAGTTATCCTTAAAGACATTGTTGAAGTAATTTCAAATGAAAGAAGCAAGAATAGTATTGGAATGGTGGTTAATAAGTTGATTTTGGCTGCTACTGTCTATACCTTGTGGCAAGAGAGAAACCAGAGGATTTTTAGAGATGAGTTCAGAAATGTTGAAGCAGTCTGCAAAACCATTTATGAGCAAGTGAAAAGCAAACTTATGACATTGAAGGTTAAAAAATCAATCAATGTCATCAAGGAAGCTAGTAAATGGGATCTTCAATGGAATAACATGTCTGTCATTGCCATCTGATAGAATTTCTGAAGCTTAGTAAGATTTAAAGGGGTGTTTGGATCTCTGTTTTGCAGCAATTGGAATTTGGCAAGGCTTGATTTTTGGTCTTGGATTGCTTTTAGCAGGCCTTACAATGGATGTATTCTTGTATCTTGGAGTTTCCTTGGTGTGACTGTACTTATGGGATTCATATAGGTTTGCTATGATTAGCCTAGGGAGGAATCTGGCAGCCTATTTTGGATCTATAAGAGGTCTAATTCAAGGAAATATACCATAAGGTAGATGCATCCTTTGTGAAGGGTAAAGGCCTGGGAGGACAGTGTATTTTTGGTGGAACTTGGTTCAACCAATACACTGTCATAGGAGGATTGGTTGGATCTGAGTGAGGGTGTGTGTTCCCTATCTAGTGATGCCTTTCCTTTTTGTCTTTTGGCTTACCAGTGAGGATGCAGCTGCTGGTTTGCTATGAGGTGAATTGGTTAGGAAATGTAGCTATGATAGGTATAGCCCCTCACTTAGTGTGAATGGGAGCTATATCTTTCTTGTTGATGCCTCCTCATTTTTGACCTATTCCATTATGGATGTGGGTTGAATGGTGTGGGTTGAAGTAAGGATGGAAATGTAGACAAGAAGATATGGTTTTTGGTGCATTTAAGGTGAATTGAAGGAGCTTCTCTATGGGTTTGATACTGTAAGCATACAACTGGCTTAAGTATGAAAGCATTTAGAAGCTAGTGTTGTCTGATATCGGTCAAATGTAATGGAACAGTAGCTTATGTTGTTTGAGTATCCAAAGGAGTTGGCATGTCATCTCCTTTGTAGTATGTTGTAATTCTTGTTGTTTTATTAATATAACATTCACCTTTGCACCAAAAAAAATTCAATTCTTATATACAAATAAATCTTAATATTGTTAAATTTGAATGAAATAAAATTAAATTTTGTATAAAGAATTTGTCCTTTCTTTATGCTTCCATGCTTCATGAGAGAGATATCACCTTCATCATTTTCATCACCATACCTCTTTTCTCCAAAAAGTTTGAATCTTTATGAATCTTTATGCAAGAATCTTGAAAACCCAACTGAGTTAGATCTAAAAAAACTAAAAAATGGATTTTGTTGTTGCTTTGAACTTTGAACATTGATCTGTAAGCAATGTGCGTGTGTGTGTTTTTTAAGTTGGTGTTTAGAGGGAGAAGATGAATTTGGAGATAAGTGTGTCGAGAGGAAGCTTCAAGAAAGGATACATGTTAGTGGAGCAATTTTTTAATTGAAGTTACTGTAGATTACACTGTTCATACACTCATATAGCAGGAATTTTTTTATTGTTTGTTACTGTTCATAAAGAATAAACAAATATTAAAAGGGTGTTACTGTTCATTGTGAGAGAGGAGCAAGACTACAACAAATGTAAATATTTATTAATAGTTGGATACCCGCGCATAGCAGCGGTGATAATTTGTTTTACCTAACTCTCTCCGCAATTCTCTACCCGCTAAAGTGAATTCATTTCACAACACTTCGAATGTATACGTGTCCATTGTATGTGTTTGTTTGGGTTTCCCGTAGCTTTCCCGCAACACCATATTAACATCACCATACTCGGATTTAAAAGACTCTCACAGTCTCTTACCAATTAAATACTCTCTTAAATGAATTAAGGTTAAAGCTGTAAAAAAATTAAATCAAAATAAAATAAACCCACTAAAATGTAAAAATCTAAAAATTTACAAAAATATATCAAAATGGATGTTGAATTATAGAGAACAAAATTTTAAAAAATATGGTGAAATTATATCATAAAAAAAATTAATAGATAAAAAGATATTTCAATTTGAAAATAAATGTGATTTTTTAATTAAGAGGTGACACATGTCACTCTATGATTGCACCTCCTTATCTTAATTTTTGATGGACCCCACAACTTAAATGCTTTATATAATAGTATAGATATAGATTACACAAAAACTAATGTATGTGATCCTACAAACGTAAGAAGAAAAAAGAAAACACTTCTTTTGAAAAGCGTCTATGCTCCTGCAGGTTCAAGAAAAAAACGAAAAACCAAACATTTTCTTTGTAAAAAAAAATTCTACGTACAAACATAACAAAAACCTTTGAAAAAACAAACACGACCTTAGAATTCTAAAAGTAGTACTCTATTTGGTGTCAAAATTCTACAGTTTTGTTAGAAAACAAAAACTTATAACTCTGTAAATTTTCAAACTAAGCCGTGTTAAGTTGGACAAAACAAGTTTTTTATTTGTATGTAACACTTAAATTAGTTAACTCTAATCATAACTTCTTTAGTACTGTTTAATCGATTATGTTCGTGCTATAAAAGTTAAAATGTGCTTTGAGTTAAAGCCGCCAAGGAAAGACACCCACATAGATGATACTAAAAACGCCATCTTTTATTTGCACTGTTCATAGGTATGAGGTCATTCGACCTAAATGGCCTGAATGGGTTTGCGACTCTTCAACTGCTTGTAACAAATCCTTCTGTTTTTTCCTAACATCTTGCTTTCAGAAAAAAAAAATACTCAGTAATATATATTTTAATCTTATGAAACTCAAACACATTAAGCTTAAATACCTTGATTTTTATCTACTGTATGGACTAAAATTTTAAATAGATACACATAAAGAAAAGGGTTGTTATAAATATTGATAAAAGGTTAAGTTGCTTTCTAAAAAAGAAAAAAAACTTTAAATTTAAAATTGTTCTTTAAACCAACCTAAGATCATTGAGTGTTATGCTTTTGCGGCGAATTATTAACATGCGGATTAAAGTTTGTAGGTGATATCATAAGCAATATGAGTAATTAACTATGAATATTGTTCTCATTTGTTTGCAGAATTCTCATATCAGACATTTACTAAAATCACATATCTGAAAAATCCCAAAATGCCATACTGTTATATCATGCCAGCTTATTGAAACATCACAGCTTTTTCTTTTTCTTTTCTTTTTTTTTTCTTTTGGTTATTTGGGTTTCGACTCGACATTGCGAGCCGACTAATCCTATGGCGACTACGATTATGGATAGCCTAGAGTCGGCGCAGGTGAACCTCTATGGCTACAAGGGGATTAATTTTCTCTCGGTTGGATTTGAACCATTGACATCCACTTTGAAAAGCATGTATTATTACCATTTCTATAAATAACTAATGGAATATGTCTAGTTGTAGTTTGAAGAAAACAAACATCCAATGTAAAAATATGAACAAGTTCTTTCGACTGTAAATAATGCGAAACATTCTACAAAACTATGTCAAAAGCAAAACTTTGGCACATAATAACTGAGACACTGGTATTTGGCTAAGAAGATGCTCTTTACACCATGTATACAGAAGAACAACTTATAGGCTATATTACACATCTAACAACAGATAATGCAGTCTACTTAAAAACAAAAAAATTACTATAATAAACTTGATAATAACTTAGATTAAGGACTTCTATGGTTATTACTTTACAGTAGACACCTCAAACTAGCGTTCAACAGAAGCCTTTACCTTTGTAACATGTTGAAACCTTCTTAAGATCACCTGCTACGGCTATGGTTGTGGCTATGGCTATGGCTATGGCCTAGTTCAGCAACGCCATCAAGCCATAAAACAACTTCATCAATCGACGGTCTTCTTCTAGGATCTTGATCTAAACATTTGCACGCTACACCCAAAACCTCCAACATTTGATTCTCGTAACTCTTATCCCATATCAGCAAATCAAATATCTCTGCATATCGTCCTTCTAGTTTCATCTTGAACACCCACGACACCAAATCCCTACAATTCTTCCCCTTACCAACTTCAACGGGTCGTCTGGCTGTTATAAGTTCAAGAAGCACAACACCGAAGCTATAAACATCTCCTTTAAAAGTTGCAGATAGTGTTTGACCATATTCAGGTGGAATATAACCCAAGGTACCCACCAAATCCGTTGTTACATGAGTGTCATAAGGATTACACAGTAATCTCGAGAGACCAAAATCAGCTAAATGGGCCTTGAATTTTTCATCTAATAAAATGTTGCTTGTTTTGATGTCACGGTGGATTAACTTGGACTCGTTGTGTAAATATGCTAACCCACATGCAGCTCCTTTTGCTATCTTGACCCGTGTTCGCCATTTCAATGGCGGTTCATCGTCAACCCGTTCGTGTAGCCAATAATCTAAGCTTCCGTTTTGCATATAAGAGTAAATTAACAGCCTGTCATTATTGTATATGCAATACCCTTTAAGGGAAACGAGATTCTTGTGTTGGGCCCGCGAAAGTGCTTCAACTTCTGCATGAAATTCCCGTTCCATTTGACCACAGTCACCTGAAAGTCTCTTGATTGCTGCTTTTGATCCGTTTGGAAGTTCAGCTTTGTAAACCAGCCCGAAACCGCCACATCCGATTATGTTAGACTGGCTGAAATTATTCGTTGCTGTGACTACATCTGAAACTGTCAGATCCTTGCAACCAGAGGTAGGGAAAAGAACAAGTTTTGAAGCAATAAATCCACCCGATAATCCATTCATCCTGCCATTATTCTCCTCCTCCAAATCCCCAAGTAAATCCCCGTGTTTCTTTCTGGATATTCTAAGAAGCACGAATGCTATTAAGAACATCATCCCCCCTACAATACCAAGTGTGATTCCGAGTATACGGTTTCTATCCAGTTTTCTATGTGAAATGGATCGAAACAAAGGACCCGTTTTCTCACCACAAAGTGAAATTGACGCCCCACAAAGTCCGGGATTCCCTTCGAAACTTGAGCTCGGGAAACCTGAAAACTGGGTTCCAGTAGGAATAGCACCCTCTAAATGATTATAAGCAACACAAAACATCGAAAGAAAACTAAGCTTGTTTAACGAAGCCGGTATCGACCCGTAAAGATCGTTATTCGACAAATCAAGAACTTCCAAATTAACCATTTCGGAAATACTACTTGGGATGGTTCCACTCAGGTTGTTTTTACTCAAATCGAGTACATGAAGCTGTATCAATTTCCCAATTTCTGGCAATATCGTCCCATTTATTTTGTTGTGACTCAGGTATATCGATGGAGGAAAGCTTGCAACTTGATTGTACTGAAGACCTTTAACACTTTGGTTTCGCTTAACATACAACGGAATACCAGTAGATGATCCAAGAATCGATGAACTTATGTTTAATGACACGAGGCTCTTCAAATCAGTCAAGCTCTTTGGAAGCTCACCCGTAAGCGAATTATTAGAAAAATCTAAGTAGAACAGCCTCTCCATTTGACCGATCCAAGAGGGGATAACCCCGTCTAACTGATTCCATGACAAATCAAGTACTTCGAGCTTTGGACAACCGAGTAACCAATGAGGGATTTGACCTTTGAGTTGACAATTAGCAATTGCAAGAACCATTAATTTATCAAACCCGTTCATACTGACAGAAAGTTCTTCCCCATGAAAGTTTTTAGTCAAAATAAGAGTGGTGAGATTTTTACACTGTTGTAGAACGGACAACGCGTGTGGTAAATTTGTTACACCATTGTTTGAGAACGAAAGAAAAGAAAGGTTGGATAGATTTGTGTAACTAACGGGAACTTCACCATAAAATTTGTTCTTAGCAAGGTTCAGGATTCTCAGCTCGTAACAATTCGAAAGTGAGTTTGGTAAAAGACCTTTAAAGTGATTACTACCAAGATCAAGGGTGCATAAGTTAGGCAATTTGGTGAAGTTTATACTTAAGGCACCTGATAATGAATTGTTACGAAGATCGAGTAATCTTAACTTAGAGCACGCTTCTATAGTGGAAGGTAGTTCCCCTAGGAACAAATTCGTATGTGCATTAAGTTGTTCTAAGAGTGTTAGGTTCTCAAATACATCAGGAAGTGTACCAACAAACTGATTACCAAATAAAACTAACGATTCGAGTTTAGAAAGTTTACCAAGACTCGTGCTGATCTCCCCCGAAAAGTTGTTGGAAGCAACGGACAGCTGCTTCAGGGACGACATTGAGTACACAAACTCAGGGATAGCGCCCGAAAATGAATTGGACTCAACACGCAATTCTTGAAGTGATTCACCACAGTTCCTTAAACAATCAAGATTCCCAACGAAATGATTCATTGATAAATCAAGAAACCGCAACTTAGCATTGCAAATTTCGGAACTAAATTCACCACTGAAGGAATTGTTACTTAAGTTAAAAGCAACAAGATTTGGTAAACCCCCAACACCTAACAACCCTCCGCTTAACGAATTACTCGACACATTAAACACTTCAAGATCCTTCAAATTCGACACATTTTTTGGCAACTCCCCTACGAGCTCATTATACGAAAGATCAAGATACCTCAGCTTCACTAAACTAGAAACCGAATTCGGAACAACCCCTTTTAGCCCCTTTGAAGACAAGTTCAACCTAGTAACCCTAACTGATGTTTTCAACACATCATTTTCACACACAACACCATCCCAATTACAACAAATAGTCTCATTAACCCATGATGATACCAAAACTGACCCATTACCAAAACTAGCGGCAAAAGCCTTTAAAGCTAACAAATCATCAGGATGACATATTTGGCCTAAACTTTGACTACCCAAAAATAAACATAACAACACCAAACTAATTAACCTCATTGAAGCTACAAAACCAACATCAAGAAACACAAATGTGTTACTATGTGTGTAAAAAGTAGTAGTAATAAAAATAAAAACTTGATGTGTAAATGAAGCAACCCAAAAAACACTCAATGACACATGAGTGTCTTTAATGCTTTAAAATCCCAAAAAACAGATTCTTGAAACTGACCCACATAAGAAATAGTGAACAAAACTTAAAAATAAAAGAGACCCTTTATAGTATATGTTATACTACAAAACACTTGTACAAGAAGGAACAAAAGAAAACATGAGTAATTATGTGTTGGCTTTTTATCAAGTGCATTTTCAAATTTGATGATGAAATGGTTTACTTTTTTTGCTTTTTTTTTGGATATGAATCATGGAATCAAGATAAAGGGGTTTGAAAAAGGTGTAATGAAGACGAAGAAGTAAGTAAAGTTAAAGGTGCTATGGGATTTACTAATGGTTTATATACATTCTTTTAATGGATTAAATAAAAATGAAAAAGAATTTAATTGGGTATAGTAGTGGTTAGATCTTGACATTGGTAATTTTGACTTTGTTTGGATTTGTAGCAATATTTTCTTTTGGATTCTTGTGTCTTCTGTTTTCAAGGTTTTAAGTCTGACTTATTTCCGTATTTGTCTCCTTTAATATAAAGAAATGAATTATCTAGAGCCGCATAACACTCCCATATACGAGTAAAAAGTTATATGTTGATTTCACTTTATAGATTGTGTAAGATGGGAAATGCGTTGTAGATCCATTTTTTCATGTTTAGTTCAACTAATGTAATGCACTTATTGAAATGATACGTTTGCAAAGAACTTTTTTTCAAAGCTGGTGTTTATAAAAATGCTAGTGAATTATATTTGTGCATACTAAACGGAACATGCAGGTAATGCCGACGAGTCATAATGGTGCATACTAAACAGAACATGCACATTGGTAATGAGAAAAAGTGATAATATGAAACAGAAATAAAAAATAAAGAAAAATATGATAATATTCTTAATCGATGGGCAAAACGGTAATTATCCTATATATAAATATTTATCTATGTGGTTCGGCCAACCCTCTTGGGATAAGTAGGGGGTTATTTGATTTAATATCAAACATGTGCACTTATGAATACTTACATGAAATTCTAGTTGTATTAAGAATCCAATATCATATAAATATCAATGCTTCCTAATAGAATTCATAACAATTCTTTTTAATACCATAAATCCTTCTTCTACTCCTCTTATGATGTCTGACCGAAACCCAAAAGGGTTGAAACCCTTTGAGTCGACCAAATCGACTTCTAGTTTATTCTCCATAAGCGACAACTCCTAATCAACTTTGTACTCTCGAACATGCGTAGGTTTTTTGCTCTAGTTCTAATTGTGCATTACTGGTGGATACTTGACGCAACTCACGTGGCGATTCTCTATAGTCTTTAATCTAAACCACAATCACTTCACTTGTATAGATATAGATCGAATGATAAAAAGAAAGTAGGAAGGAGATGAGAAAGGAATAAAGAGAAAAGAAGGGAGTGTTTGGATGGATTGCTTGCAAGTGTGAAAATACAAATGAAAACAACCAACACCCTCTCCACACATGGAGAGGGTATTTATACTTGGACATCAACTATGGGACGCCTAGTATGTAACTAACGGGTCAGGCTCGGGTTTTGGTTAGGCTTAAGCCCGCAACACATGCACAATTAGATTACAAAGCGAGCATAGATCCCTTTCTAGCCTATTACAATGTTGATTATTAAATGACCTTTGACTTCTTGACTGAATGACTGAGATTCCTTGTTCGACTCAATATTTTAGGGCCAATTGTTATCCCTATCTAAACCATAATCACTTCACTTGTATAGATATAGATCGAATGATAGAAAGAAAGTAAGAAGGAAATGAGAAAGAGATAAAGAGAGAAGAAGGGAGAAGGGAGTGTTTGGATGGAGTGCTTGCAAGTGTGAAAATACAAATGAAAACAACCAACACCCTCTCTACACATAAAGAGGGTATTTATACTTGGACATCAACTATGGGACGCCTAGTATGTAACTAATGGGTCGGGCTCGGATTTTGGTTGGGCTTAAGCCCGCAACACATGCACAATTATATTACAAAGCGAGCCCGAATCCCTTTCTAGCCTATAACAACGTTGATTATTAAATGACGTTTGACTTCCTGACTGAATGACCGAGATTCCTTGTTTGACTCAATATTTTGGGGCTAACAATCTCCTCCGAATCGAGGTCATTGAATTGCTTGTCTTTGAGCTCTTTGAGATTGTATTGTCTTTGTAGTTTGTGGTCTCGGTCTTAGTCTTGGTCTTTATCTACATTGTAGGTGTGTTCCTTCATGCTGTGTAATCTTTGATCTTGAGCCTTTGTCAATGTCTTTTGACTTTGTCTTTAATCCCGAGATCTTTAAATCTTTATCCTTGTTTGTCTTTATCGTCTTTGCCATCTTGCGGTCTTATGTCTTGATACCGACATGCTCATACTTTGCATCATCTTAAAAGCTTGCTAACAATCTCCCTTGACAATCTTTGTCTTGATAAGCTTGATATCTTTAAGGAAGATCTTGAATATCAAAGTTGCAGAAGACTTTGTGTTTGTATGATCTTTAGCTTTCTTGGTTCTTGAATCTTAATGTTTATAGTATCTTTGTAGCTTGAGCATGAGCATGTGGTAATGAATCCGACTCAGCTGGAATAGGGTTGTAACTCCGTCGTCTTATCCTGCATTTAAATGTTAGTGATGAATAACAGATATGGACGAATATGGCTTTGTCATTCGTCGAAGTTCGATTATGTTAACCTCCGGTTCCCCGTTTTAAAGTATAAATATTGTGCCTGTGATTAGGTAGATTCAAAGAATCACCTTGAGAGGGTTTCCAGCTGTACTAGCTTGTTCTCATTACCGAATCGTCTCAAAGCAGACAACACAATAAGAGTGAATCAGTTAGTTACTATCTTACTGATTGAGTCATCAATTCATTTACTGGACCAAAATTGATATCCAATTGACACAACCTTGATTCATATATAATCTCGCAAGTCACCTATCGCAGTGTTGTTTGATGATGACACTGGAAGGATTTCTATTCGTCGTTGTGGATACTGAAGAATATCATTCTGAATGTTTTGGCAAAATCACAAAGATAATGCGTAGGACTCTTTGTTATCACTTGTGTTCTATATGTTAAACCATAAGTGTTTATCATAAAATGTGTCCTAATGAGATTTATAGATTGATCTTTTGGTTCTAGACTCGATTTGTGCGTTTTGGTTTTAGTGATTGGAGGCTGGAGCAGACTGCCACCTATTCAATATCAACTAACTCGGAGTGAGAAAGTCAATAGAAGTTGTGTTGATCTCCGTGACAAATGAGACAAGTATCTTTTGAGAGAAACTTGAATAGCTGGAAAGGATTGTGTAGTGCATCACTGGGTCCATGATGTATTTCTTCAATACTAGAGTTCATCTTTGTGAAGACTGATAGCATATGTATTGACCCGGTTTCTACCTAAAGTTATATGGAGGGCTTCTTTTTTTACACCCTTTATCCTTACATGTCTTTTTCATTCTTCAACCCCTTCAATGTTTACCAAGACGTTATTACTAACACCTTGTTGTGATTGTTCCAGTGTTAGCTCATGCCTTAGTCAACATTATTCCCTTTTCTCATTCTTCTCCAAATCATACCTAAGGACTGCTATTTCTAACTATAGAGTGTCCTTGGGTAGATCCCTCTGATTCTGGTTGGATCATAGGACTAATACCTAACCATCTTATGACTTCAAAATCGTCATGAATTAATAGGTTGTTGGGTTTATGATCTTCACCATAAAACCATTTGAAAATCGAATAAAGTGTTTGATAGAATATCAAAACGTTTGATACTTTGAGAGTTTCATCTTTAAAAAAACCCTCCCTACACACATGTATCGATAAACGAAAGTGTTTTGGACATGTAGGTAGAAGTGATAAGCACTTTGAGTCATTTATATCACATATTATTTACAAGATCACATCTTAATCTCATTTCTTCCCTTATTTTAAATGCTAAGTCGCTTAGTTTTTGAAATACCAAGTGATTAACATTTGTCTTGAAAACTTCATGGGAAGAGAAATGTCTCAGCATGAATTATGTGGAACATGTTTCTGTTTGCTCCCCCTCAACAATACATGTAACATTACTTGTTGTTGAAATAACAGCAATGTATTATTGAGGGATGAAGATAGTGTTGAGTACACAATTTTTGAAAGTTTATGAAATATCATTGAAGAATACTTGAAAAAAATTATACTCGGACACTATATGTTTATGAACCCATTAAAAATGGCCGTGAAAGAATGTGTTCACAAACATCAAAACTTTTAAGTGTTGAGCACACAATTTGAAAGATTATGAAATTTCATTGAAGAATTCTTGAAAAATTATGCTTAGACACTAAATCATCTTATAATAAACATTAGAAGGTAAGTTATGTCATTATTACCGATTTGTTATTAAGAGACTTTTGATAATATTTTAAATACATAAGAATTGTCGTTAGATGATGTATCCAAAAACATTTAAACTTTGTTTTTTGAAAAGCTCCCCCTCAAAAATTCTCATTTATAAAAATGATACCACGATTAGAAAATGATCGTCTTTGAAAGCTTTGTGAGGAATAGAGTGTTGAACACACAATTTTGAAAGATTTTGAATTATCATTGAGAAATTCTTGAAACAATGTGTTTAACTTTTGAAGAACCACATGTTAGAAGACTTCTCGTCTAACGCTAAGGATAAGAGCACTTATGCATACATTGTCCTTTCTTGAGCTTAAAACTTTAAATGTCTTGTATAAAGTGCTCAAGACCGAGAAACTTGCTTTTCTCGTTGTTAGGATAAGTTACCTTTATAGATAAACTTTCATTTCTTTAAAGTCCGGGTTATGTACTGATTTGCACATAAGCCATTAAGAAAATTAGGAATGACATGTTTTGAAAACGTTTGAACTCTTGCTCGAACTTCATTTACACACCTGTGTCAATATTAATCGACGTTTCTAGGGACGTAAATATTATCGATTCCAAGAGACATGTCGAGAAGATTCTTTTTGGAATTTTTTATTTTTCTGATTTTGTATTTTCTTTTTGAAATTTTCTATTTTTGTATTTGGTTTTATATTTTTGTATTTTGTTTTCTCAAAAATATTTACAAGTTGATGTTTGATGAAATCTATCAAGCATTCTCATTTGCCAGAACCTCCACTTCTGCTGGAGTCAAACATCTCATACCGAGTCGTCCAACAAGGTACTCAAATCTTTCTTGCGAAAGAGCTTTCGTAAATATGTCGGCTAACTGGTATTCAATTCTGACAAAGTACAATTCAACTATACTAGGTTTAACCTATTCCTTGATAAAGTGGTAACGGACAGCAATGTGTTTAGTGTGGGAGTGCTACATTGGATTGCACGAGATGGCTATGGCAGACTAAGAGTCGCAGTACAATGGTATTTTATTGTAGTCAAAACCATAATCCTTAAGCTATGTTCTCATCCAAAGAACTTGAACACAACTTGCGGATAACGTTACGTACTCTACTTCTGCCGTTGACATTGAGGTGCAGTCCTGCTTCTTAGACATCTAACTGACTAGCTTGTCACCTAAGAATTGTATTCCTCTAGAAGTGCTTTTGTGTGTATCAAGACAACCTGCGTGGTCAGTGTCTGAAAAAGCGGTTAGTTCAAAACCAGAATCCTTTGAATACCAGAGTCCTATGTTAATGGTTCCCTTTAAGTACTGAAAGATCCTTTTAACCTCCTTGAGGTGCTTTTTTGTTGGTCTTTCTTGATAACATGCACGATAACATACTGCTTTCACTAAGTCTGGTCTACTGGAAGTCAGATACATGAGTGACCCTATCATACTTTGATATCTTGTTTGGTCTATGGGTGTTCCACTCAAATCTGCATCCATCTTAGGTTTAGTAGCCATTGGTGTATCAATGCTATCATATTTGTCCACACCATGCTTTTTGAGTATCTCAAAAGCATATTTAGCTTGGTTTATAAACATACCTCGTGGGGATTGATGGATCTGAAGTCTTAAAAAAAATTATTTCCCCCTTTAAGGACATCTCAAATCTACCATGTATCAGTTTTTCAAACTTTTTAGAAAACTTTGGGTTTGTAGACTTTTTCTGGATGATCAGGATCAACGAACCCGTATGGCTAACTGACATATACCTCTTCCTTCAGTGAACCATTAATAAAAGTCGTTTTAACGTCCATCTGGTAGATTGGAAAAGATTTGTGTGTAGCGTAGGCAACGAAAATCCAAACTGCTTCTAAGCGAGCGACTGGTGCAAAAGTTTCTTCAAAATCTATACCCTCTTCCTGCCGATACCCCTTAGCCACAAGTCATGCCTTATTGCGAATGACAGTATTATCTTTATCTTTCTTGTTTTTTCACAACCACTTAAGATTAATCACTGTCTTTATAAATGGTTTGTCAACAAGTTCCCAGACTTTGAGTCTATCGAATTGATGAAGCTCTCCCTGCATTGATTGGATCCATGCGTGATCAGCCATTACTTCCTTAATGTTCTTCGGTTCAGTAGTACTCACGGTGAGTGCGAACATGCACATTTCAGGATCTGTAGAAAGTTGTCGTCTTGTCTGCACTGGCTTTGATGGATTTCCACGAACTGTTCTAAAGGATGATCTTTGGTCCAATGGTATTCTGAACGTTGTCGTTGGTAAAAAGTATGCATGTTTGAAGTATCAATATTTCATGAGGAAGACTCGTGAACTTCTTATACCGGTGTATAGAATGGATTGATAAATTCATATGCTTTAAACTATGAATCTGCTGTTTGATCGGTGTTGTTTTTCTTAGCATTGACATTTCTTGGTGGAATTATCGGTTCTCATATTGGTTGAACATTCAATGTAGCTTATGTATCATGTTGTTGAAGATTATCAGAGAGAGCGGAAGACTTTGACACACTTTGATTTCCTGTAGTGAAATATTCTTTGTACATAGGACTGAATAATAAATCCAACTCTTGTAATGATGGATCTGATGTGTCTGTTGGAGGAGAAACATTTGGAACCATCTTTGAACTTGAAGGGTTCATTGTTGTGGTTTTGAAGTTCGAGTTCTGAACTGTTATGATCAGAATTCATTTGTAGTTAGGGCGCGGGGCCGTAGTTGTCATAATTCGACGCCATTGTTATTTCCTTGAGTTCATCAAAGTTGATATAAATGGATTCAATGATCAGATTTGTCCTCTTGTTATAGACTCTATATACCTTTGACTATGTAGAACATCCCACCAAAATGCACGGATCCCCTTTCTCCTTCATCTTATTGAGATTTTCACCCTCTCTGGTTATGTAGCATATGCATCTAAAGATATGAAGGTGTTTGAGAGTTGGTTTCCTGTCATTGATGATATGATATGATGTTTTTTCATGTCTGGGTGATGAGAGATCTATTCTGGGTGTAACATGCGATTGCTATTGCTTTAGCCCAAAAGAAGAATGGAAGTTTAGAAGCCGAAAGCATTGTTCGAGCAGCCTCAACCAGAGTACGGTTCCGTCTTTCGACAACGCCGTTCTGTTTAGGTGTTCGAGCAATCGATGTTTGGTGTTCAATTCCTTCTTTCTTTAAAGTATGCATGGAGTGTCTTGTTTAAGAACTTTGTGCCTCTGTTAGTTCAAACAGTAATCACTTGAGCTTGAAGATTCCGTTGAATCATCTTTAGAAAGTCTTTAAGTACTTCTGGTATCTCATCCTTGGATCTCAGAAACTGAGTCCACGTGTATCGTGAGTAGTCATCAACAATCACCAGAATGTATTTCTTTCCATTAATGCTTTCAACCCGCATGGGACCAAATAAGTCCATATAAAGCAAATGTAACTCTCCTTTTGAACTTGGGCCAGTTTTTGTCTTGAAAGTACTTCTCTTTGCTTTACCCAATTCACAAGATGAAAACAGTTGATCCTTGACATATTTCAACTTTGGTAAGCCATTCACAATATCCTTCTTGGAAAGCAGGTTGATGGTGTCGAAGTTAAGATGAGAAAGTCTACGAATCCATAACCATGCTTGAGTTGGTGACGCCTTTGCCATGAAACAGATTAGAGTTGGTGAAGATGCATCTTGAAGAGATATTGTATAGAGATAAGATCCACAAGTACCTGTGAGTAGGTCATTTCCCTGAAGATCTCTAACAAAGCATGTAGATTTCCTGAATGCAACCTCCAAATCCGCATCACAGAATTGACCAACCGAGAATAGATTGTGATTGAGTCATTCAACGTAATAAACCTCTTGATCGTGATATTTCATTGAACCAAATCCTCGTATCCAAGAATCGGTGCAAATTGATAATTCCTGAACCGCACCGTACCCAGATATTTCTTGACAAAATTACATAGCAACTTGAGGTTTCCTGTCATGTGCTTTGTGCATCCAGAGTCTACGATGAATAGGATGATTTGTACGATCTGCAAAAGATTTAGAAGACGATGGCACTTTTGACAGATTGGAGCCTAAATCATTTGTGGGTATTGAGTCATTAGTTATCCTAGATTCAGTATCTATAGTGGGACTAATACTCATTGCCACATTGTTTTCCTAATTTTAGGCACCCATTTCTTTTTAGTTTTAGGATTCCATGTATATCCTGATGGACATTGTTTTTCAATCCACCAAGTCCATGTCTTACTTTTTTTTTCATAGAGCATCCTAAAGTAACTCCTAGATTTCTGGATAGTGGATTCTGATGCAATTGTTTTCTTATGAGGTGTTGCAACAGATTGGTTCGCTTGTGTTTTGGGTTTTCTAGCACTAATAGGCACTACATTAGGCTTTTTAGTTCTAGTATTCACGTCATTGATAAACTTAGAAACACAAGCATCATGATTCGAATTAAACACACAATTGCCACAAGTTACACAAACGGCTTTAACATTCGAAGTTCTAAAATTTAAACTGTCATTACACGCAGTTACAGACTTTATTTTATTTGAAAAACTAGAAATCATATGGTGGTCTTTTAATTGAGTGCTCATAAGCTGTGGTCTGCTAACACTAGTTCTGTGAATTACTCCTGTAGAAGTAGACACGCGAGGATTAGTATTTCAAGAAGTCTGAGGCAACTGAGGTGCTTTAGTTTATGTAGGCCTAGTATCTAGTCGATACATTCATGGTTTAATCACATTCATGTTTCTTACAGCTTGTTTTCCATTTTGAGGAAAAATCTGTAGAGTGACTGGTTTTGATAAATCATGTGTCACATTAGTTCTGGTAACCGACTTTGTCTTTAAAAAATCTTTCTTCTCAAGAGAATCTAAAAAAGGAGTCGGTTTACCTAAAACTAATGGTTTTTGAAATCAGAAAGCATTTGCTTGTCGTACAACTGATGGTTTTCCAAACTTGGTATCCACATATTTTCCTTTCAACTTTTCAATGAGTTTCTTTAACTCATTTATCACACTGCTCTTGTCTTGAATCTGAGCTTTCAATTTGTTTATTTCAAAAAATTCAGGAAATTCAGGAGCTTCCTGATTTTTACATGGTCTGTCATTTTGAAAACTTTTGTTTCTTTGTTGCAAAGACAGTTAGAGAGAAATACAATGTTTTTCAAGTTCAACAAACTTTCTTGTCATTTCATTAAACGATTTGTTTTTGACATTTTCATTTAGTTTTGAAAGCTCGTTTTGAAGACATTCACATTTTGCAATTGCTTCCAAATAATTACATGCCATCTCAGGATATTCATAAAGATTATCAAAAGAACGAAGAATAACACACATGATATCTTTTGAAACACATTCTTGGATGAGTAGATCATATTCATTTGAAAATTCAGCTTTTCCAGATTCAAGTTCGTCAACCTCCTTTTCAAGTGATTGAACGTACTCTAAATCTTTAAACATTTTTTGTTTAAGAGCTCTTTCAAATTCATTTATATTTGCTTTTGTCTTGATTGCTAGAGGAATTAAAAGATTTTTTACAAGCACAGTTATCTCATGAGTAATTGGTTGTTTCCATCTGTTATCCATTCGTTTTTCCCAATCCAAATCAACAATTGTTTTGAAATTTGTGATATTATGTGGAACAACATTAAATGCGTGTCTACTCTTGCTTAACGAAGCTTGAGTAGGTAGAAAACCTATGTTTTTAACAATATTCGGCTTGTATTTAACAAAGATTTTCTCCACATTTTCTTTTGAGTTTCATTGGCAAAATACAATTCATCAAGTGATTTTTGTGTTTGAGGAGTAAAAAGTTCGTAAAGACTGTTTTGATATATGTACTCATACTTTTTAATTTTCTCTTTATCTAATTTTGATCTACTTTGTTCCTCAAGAATGAGTGTTTCTTCACAATTTGGAGCAAATATGTTTGCAAGATCATCTTTGTCATATGGTATCTTATACAAATATGGTTTTTCATTGATGACATCAAATAACGTCTATTTTATAGCATCATTTATCCTATGTAATTGACCCATTTTGTATGATTATTGCAAAGAATTGTTACTTAATCGTTTGTATTTGAGAATTACAGTAATTATGGAGTACTTGGTGAAACCTAACTAAAAGACACGCATTCTGGAGCTTAAATGAAGATATTTTGAAGATTACTGTTCTGACAACCAATACGCCGTATCCATCAAGGAAGATACGCCATATATGTGCCTGCACTCACCAAAGACCATGAAGGAAATATGATCAATACATCGTATCCAGAGAAGACCAATACGCCGTATTGAAGATACAGAATGTGAATATTATGGAAGATATCAAACGTGGTCCATACTCTAAGAAACCACTAATACGCCGTATCCAGGACATTGGATACGTCGTATCAAACCGACTCCAAACCCTATAAATAGAAAACTCAAAAATGAGTTTTAAGTGTGCTAAATCATATTCTCAATACCTAAACCACAAAAGTCAATTTTTAGAGTAGAAAAAGAGCAGAAGAGGTCTTGCAACGCATTCTAATCCATAGGAGACAACGTTGTAATAGGTCTTATACTTTATGAAATCTTCAGTTTTATGATGATACATTTGTTAACTCGTATTAGATTACTCATGGGCTAGACCATTACTCCATGTATCAATTATAAGAGTGTTTTTGAAGGCTAATACCTTCGGATATTAGCCATTATTATGAAAGATCTGAATGTTTGGTTTTGTTTATATCTCGATTGCTTAATTTATCGTTGATTTATTGATATAGATATCACCTGATGGCTTGTACATGCCTTAAATATGCGACCTATCATTCACTGGAGTCTAGTCTATTACATATTTAAATGCGCTACAACTTCCGATGTTTGTATAGGCAAAGTCCCCACCCCCCCAAGAGAAATACCGGATAACTCTTTATATAGAAATGCGTATAGGTTTTTTTGAAACAAATATGAATCACTAATAAGTCCTCTGCTTGCCTCGATGAACCTGTTTGTACGCGAGAAGGTGATGGCTTAGTACTAACTAATAACGTTCTGATCATTGGTATAGTTTGGATTGTGGACTACCACCTAACCCAAATTACCGTTAAGCAGTAAGTGGGTAAAGTCTCTATAAGCTAGGGTTAGTATGACACACATCGTGTTGTCCTCTTGATGAATTATAATCAATATATAAATAAGGATGCTTTATGTGGATGCTTTAACTGTGACATAATTAATGTGTCTAGGTCTTAGGATGAAGTCCCGCCTAAGTCTAAGAATGATATACCACCTCGAGATAAGTAATTATTGCATTGCATAAACAAACCAACTTCTAATCGGATTAATGATGGCTAATACAGCTTTCTATCATAAGGCTTGACCACTCTTTTATCTTCTGTTAATTTGCTTACGTGGGTTAAAGTGTCTTGAATTGATTGTAGTCACCACAAACTCGCGCTAGTCTCTCAGGCTAAAAAACCCCCTTTACCTATTAGAATTAGAATTAGAACTAACATAGGATTAGCATAGGTTTGACTTAGATTAGATAACCAAAATATTAATATATTGAGAGATTTAACCTCGCTTCAAGTGTTCGACACCCTACTTACTACGAAACTATCACCGACCGGGTACACTGCCTGTTAAAGTGTTGTTTTTGGTTAAGTCGGCAAAATATAAATTTAAAACTTAAACTTTCATAAATAAACACCACACAACGACACATCATTCATATTGAGATTTCTTGAGGTACTTAGGATTTACAAAACTTGGCCTGCCATTATATGACGAACTCGAATTAGGAGCTAGCATATGAATGGTTTGAACAGATTAATTAGTTTTATAAACAATGTCGTTTAAAAACTTTACTTGGTTTTCCAAAGCAATCAATTTTTCAATGTCTTTATCTTGACTTATTTTGAAATCCAGTTTCATTTGTTCTTTTTCTTTTTAAAGAAGGTCATATCTAGTGTGTTCCAAAGAACTCTGGTGTACTAACTCAACATTTTTCTCTTTAAATTGAAAAGTTTCATAAGCTTGTGTTTTTAACGCTTCATCTGACTGAAGTTTCTGCTAAGCTAATAGACTAAGAGTTTCTTTCAATTTACGTTCGACCGCTTTTATTTCAAGTTGACAAATTTTATACTTTTTGTCTTCTCAAGCTCAATTTCTTGGTCATGAAGTGCACTTCTGCATCTATCTCGAATGTCATCTGATCCTAAGAGCATATTTGCATTTCATTCAGTTCACAAGACTGTGAGTGTTGCGTTTGTTTCTTTAATGCTTTGACTCTTTTTTTTCATCATGGTGGCTACGTTTAAATGTGCAATTTAACTAGCAAGCCACAACACGCTCCTCTTTATTTTCTTCAGCATTTGGTAAGCTTTTTTTTATTATCACACATATGTACATGAATTAGGAATGACATTACTATCAATCATTTCCACCACATATTTGTCATTTATGGATTCAGGTTGCTCCAAATGTTGTCTTTTAGTGGCAAACACATTATAGTCATATTTGGATTGTATCTATTCCAATGGCTCAACATCAAAGGTAGGTCCTGAATCTGCAGTTAAGACCTCCTAAATCTTTGCCATGTACATATAATGCGCTTCCAATCCTGTTATTCCTGGCTTATCGGAGCATTAGCCTAAACTTGTCAGCATTCAATGGCAACCTTTCTCTTCCTACTTGTACAACTTCATATTCTCCTGATGATAAGCATAATCTTTTGCCTGTTTGGGTTTCCTGCACTCCTTAGCAAAATGCCCAAACTCCTTGCAATTGAAACACTATATCCCAGACGGCTAAACTACCTGATTCCCTATAGTTTACCTAGCCTCAGCAACTGTTACTATCCTCTGATTCCCAAACTGCCCAATCTGATTGTTATTCCAAGTTCTTGGAGAAGTAGCCACATTCTTGTTCCTGGTGTTTGATGAAGTTCTAAGGTTATTGTTGGTAGGTTTGTAGATGTTTTTGATGTATTTTGCAATGAGTGCCAAGTTTTTCTGCATGTCCTTATCTCTCTGAGCCTGTTTTGGATCTTTGTCTTTGTCTTCTTTAGATTCGGACTCAGATGGAGGTGTAATTGGTTTGGCTATCTCTTTACCTTAGTTTCTGGTAGGAGCATGAGATCTGGTTGATGGTGTTTGTTTTGATGATGGTACATTATTTTTGTGCGGTTTTGGTGCTTGATAATGTTTATCTAGATACTGTTGAGTAGCAGCAACACGTGCGAGTGGATTTGCATTCCTGTCTATCTTTTCATCACGAATTTCATTAACTTCATTTTGATACTGTTTGAGAATGTCAAAGAGCTTGTGATAGGAGATGGTGTCCAAATCTGAAGTTTTCTTTACAACTGATGAGGTGTCATTTTATACACTTTTTCAGGGTTATTTAACCTCCTAAATCATGCAAATATGCCCAGATTATGTATTTAATCATTTGTTTTTTGTGTATTTAGCACTTGTATGGCTTTTGGAGGAAATACAAGTGACTTGGGCTCAATTGGAGAACAAACAAACAAGACTACGACTCTACACCAAATCTTTTAAAGAAATTCCATACAGTGACTGGAGACGGCGTCGCGATTCCTTGCGACGGCGTCATATCACACAAGAGACTGCATCAGGATATTCAAGACGAGAACATAACCGCCTCAAAAGAAACCATAGAAACTTCATCGAGGCAACAGCGTCAGAAAAGCTGCAACGCCGTCGCGGTCTATTTTCTATATATACAAACTTGTTTTAAGGTTTTTTTGAGTGTGTAACTATTGGGAACCGAACACTACTTTTAGAAGACGATTATAGATGTTATTTAGGCCGTTTTTAGGGTGTTAAAACCCTCTTGTATCAGCCTTAATTACATGTTTTAATCAAGTGAGATCTCCTATCTTTTATCATTCAATATGTCTATGTGTTGTGTGATTGATTCTTGCTCTTCACTTCCTTTTAACATGCTAGGCTAGATCCATAAGTATTTACTTATGATTGCATGAAACTTAGTTTGTAAATCCTTTTAATGTTGCTTCTTATGATGGATGTGCGCGTTAGACTTTAGAAAACTAGCCATAAGATATTAAATTGGCACAGACGTCTAAGGAAACGCGAGTGTGTAGAAAGGATACCATCGGTAACAGTCTTCATACTACCTTACCCTTAATATGGTTGATCCCTTTTAAGTTTTTTAATGCATGTAATATACTCTTAGGGGCCTTGTAATAGTCTTCATACTACCTTACTTGTGCGTTGCCTTAACAGAATATTACGTAGACGGCGTTTTTGTGTAATTCGTTCATAACTAAGGAAATACTTACACAGATCATCACAAGTGTGACAAAGCAACATGATTAGGAGAAGCAAACTAGGAAGTAGTGCATGATTAAGTACATACGTTCGTTTACCATATAGTTTTCACCAAATTAGTTTAGATTTATATTTAGTTTAATTAGTTAAAACCAAACCAAACCTCTCAAAACAAGAATTTTACCTACTTTCTATAAAATATAAAAATACAAAAAGAATCTTCTCTCAATCCCTTAGACCTCTGTTATATTCTATTCGAGCCTTCCCAACCTATTCCCCTAGAGAACGATAACAACTCTCGAGTCTTGCCTTACTACACTACAACGGTTAGGTACTCTGCCTAGGGAGTTGTAAAATCTAGTGTGTTTACAAGGACCGCATCAAGTTTTTGGCGCTGCTGCTGGGGAATAGTTAGGTTTCGAGCTTAATTTAGCTTAGGTCTACTTGCTTGATTCCTATCAAATAATAATTTTATTTCTTGTCAATTAGCTTTCTTGTAGTCTATCTTTTTCTTTATGTGTTTGTTTTGTAATTTCCATTGACTCTTCCATTCTCTATCATGGGGAACGCGAATCCATAATTACCACCCATTCCACTTACACCACCATACCCATATAATACCTCACTTAGGGAAATCTATGTACCATATGAGCCTTTACCTAGGATGGATTTTTATGATCAACCCTCGTGTTTAGGATCAAATATCTTTAGTGAGGCCTTTAGGAAAAGTGACTAAGTGTACAAAAATCTTATGGAGAACACCCTCGCCTTAAACCATAAGTTGTTTGAATTGATAGAATCACTTAAGTCACTAGCTAAGAAAATAAATGAGGAGGATTTAGCCGAACATGAGTACCGTGAACAACAAGACCTAGGTTTTGAAAACGCGAACTTTGAATCTCAAGCCCTTCCATCATTTGATGTATACATACCACTCGTGACTTACCCGGAAGAAGTAGAAGAGACTATAGGAATCCCGATAGAGGTAGAACCTTTTGACCAAACACAACTAGAGGATGTAGGTTTGAATACTTGTAGTCATGACCTCTTTCTTAGTTCTAAGGAAGTTCCTAGTGTTGATGAACCATAGCCTTAACTTTTACCTAATTTTCCACCTTTAGATGTAAATCTAGGAGACAAAAGAGGAACCGACCCACCCATCAACCCATATAATCCAGGTAGTTTTTGGATGAAGGTGGTAAAACCCTTGACTATTCATACACCACCTTCACCCCACGTGGCATACTTCCATCAAAATGGTGTGTATCACTACTATAACCCACACTTAATGCTAAGTGTAGGGGAGCCCTCCTTTTTATGCGTCAAATAAGCGTAGAGTCAGGCTTGTGACTCGAACAAAAATAAGCGCTTATTGGGAGACAACCCAATCTTTTATTTCTATGCATTTTAGGTGTGTCTTGTATGTTTTAATTCTTAATTATTTGTTCTTATTTATTTGAATTATCATGCTTTGTTTTGTTTTTAACCTCGTGTTAATTACAATTAAAGGTATTTCATATAAGTTGTTAAAGAAAAAATCCGGTTTCTAAGAACCATTTCAAACATATTAAATGAATTGTTTAGATTAATTCGCGTCTTGTGTCAAATGATTGTGATGATTAATCTCAGGTTTTATCAGTAATTTCTACAGGAAATAACTAATAGAATTGCGTGCATAAATTTTTCTCAAGAAAACGAAAGTGAAATTTTCACAGTGTCTGGAGACGGCGTCACGTCTCCAAGCTTGTGAAAATTTGAATTTTCTATTATTTTTGAAAAATTAATTTTGTACAATTTCCAAAACTTGTAATTTTCTTAAAACCCTGCAGAAAACCACGACTTCATTTAACACAATCATCCTATCTTTACTGCTTTGATAGAGTCAACCCTAAAAGTTTCGTTGTATATATCATTATCTCGCCGATTTTACGCCAGGTGTAGTTGTCTTTGTCTTTGATTTACAGGTTATATTTGATGAGAAGAAGCTTTGAAGTTCTTAGGAGTTTCATTAGACAACTCTTGGATGACGATTTAACCAGTTATCACATGTTTCTTCTCCATTATTGAGCAAAATCAGGGGAGTACTAGTTTCTTGTCTTTTTCTTTTCCATTTATTCGTTTTACGGGTACTTTTAAGAACATTAGGGACAATGTTCAAAATAAGTGTAGGGAAAAATAAACCTTAGAAACTATTCCTTCATTTGCCATTTGCTTTGTCCTTAAAATAATGAGTAATATATCGAAACATAGCTTAGACGGTAATTTTGACCCAAATTTAAAAAATGTTACGGCACATACCGACGAAAACAAAGTATTATTAGCGTCTCATGGATAGGAATTATTTGACCAGCACAAAAACCCTCTAAAATTTCCAACTCAAAAATGTGAGGTTCGCCCCTAGATCTTTAGGAATTCAGGTATCCATTTTTATACCTAAGATAATTTTACCTTTAACTTTCTCAAGTTAAGGAGTGACCAATTGAATGTGTCGTGTTCATGGATGTGTTCGTGCATATGTGTTTTTGTTGCCTTTTCTGGAGCATTGGTATCTGTTAAAATTATATGAGAGTGTACATGTAGTATATTAAATTCTAGAACTTATTTTTGTAATGCATCCCGAGACCGTATAGTGAGTATTAGGATTTGCTAAATGATAAGAGGCACTAGGATTAACCCATGTTTTAAACATGTGTTTATTATTATGGTCACCTCGATCATATAACTATCCCACACCATTGACATGCACTCATTTTTAGTGCAGGATACCCCTAATACACCCCTCTGAGCCTATCCTTTTCACGGTTCTTATAATTTTTTAGTGGACTCCAGATTATTAATGAAGAGCATTGTTACCCTTAACTAATTGTTACACCCAAATCGCCTTAGCCTTCTTTGTATGTACTCATTTTTAGTACATTATTGTTTTAACCCAGGTTCATTATTTGAGTTTATGGTTGTTAAGTCCTTATCCTTGTAAATACAGTTTTGGGACGATTGTGATTCATGGTTGTATTTATTTTGCGGAAGAATAGGGAATAAAAGTTAAATCATTACCCCCATATTTGTTCGATAGTCTCCATGTTATGTTGATCCACCTTAATTCGGGTCATTAGCTAGCTTATGTATTGAGTATCAAAAACTCAAGTGTAGGGGTGCGTTTATATACCCCAAGTGATGTTATTTATCAAAAAAAGAGAAAAATATAAAAGAAAAAGAAAAGAGTTTGATGTAGAGTTTTATAGAGTATTGTACATCTTTGTCCGAGTGGTCGAAGTCTTTGGCTTAGCAACCCAATCAACGTGTATTCTTATAAATAATTAACATACCACTTCATCCCAAATTCACCCAAAAAGCCGCCCACAAATATAACACATCCGTTTCCGTTTCCAATTCTGTTATCATATACCTACAACCCTTAAAGACCTCTTTGATAGTAATTTTTAGTACTTGCGCCTAGCGATGGAGGTTTAATCCTTTACCAAGCCCATGATAATTTATATGCTACGACAGGTAATGAGTGTTATTTTCCTGTTTCACATATTGTTATAATTCATTATACACCCGATAGAAAAAGAGAATCCAAACACTTATGAGAGGTGCTAGTATGTAATTTCCGTGCTTTTAATTATAAGGTCTAGAAGGGTGTGCCATAAAATATCTTTGAAGAGTTGGTTAAATGCCTCCAATATTGCTATTGTCTAGGTAGAAAAGCCTATTTGCTTGAGGACAATCAAATCCCAAGTGTAGAGGTATTTGATGAGGTGTTATTTTATACACTTTTCAGGGTCATTTAACCCCCCAAATCATGCCAATATGCCTAGATTATGTGCTTAATCGTTTGTTTTTGTGTTTTCAGCACTTGGATGGATTTTGGAGGAAATACACATGACTTGGGCTCAATTGGAGAAGAAACGGACAAGACTACGACTCTACACCAAATCTTGTGAAGAAATTCCATACAGTGGCTGGAGACGGCGTCGCGATTCCTTGCGATGGCGTCATATCACACAAGAGACGGCGTCAGGATATTCAAGACGACGTCAAAACGTAACCGCCTTAAAAGAAACCTTAGAAGCTTCGTCAAGGTGACATCGTCAGCCGTCGCGGTCTATTTTCTATATATACAAACTCGTTTTAGGGTTTTTAGTGTGTAACTTTTGGGAACCAAACCCTACTTATAGAAGACAATTATAGCTACTATTTAGGCCATTTTTAGGGTGTTAAAACCCTCTTGTATTAGCCTTAATTACATGTTTTAATCAAGTGAGATCTCTTATCTTTTATCATTCAATATGTCTATGTGTTGTGTGATTGATTCTTGCTCTTCACTTCCTTTTAACATGCTAGGCTAGATCCATTAGTATTTACTTATGATTTCATGAAACTTAGTTTGTAGATCCTTTTAATGTTGCTTCTTGTGATGGATGTGCGCGTTAGGCTTTAGAAAACTAGCCATAAGATATTAAATTGGCATAGACGTCTAGGGAAACGCGAGTGTGTATAAAGGATACCATCGGTAACAGTCTTCATACTACCTTACCCCTAATATGGTTGATCCCTCTTAAGTGTTTAATGCATGTAATATACTCTTAGGGGCCTTGTAATAGTCTTCATACTACCTTACTTGTGCGTTGCCTTAACAGAATATTACGTAGACGGCGTTTTCGTGTAATTCGCTCATAACTAAGGAAATACTTACACAGATCATCACGAGTGTGACAAAGTAACAAGATTAGGAGAAGAAAACTAGGAAGTAGTGCATGATTAAGTAAATACGTTCGTTTACCATATAGTTTTCACCAAAGTAGTTTAGATTTGTATTTAGTTTAATTAGTTAAAACCAAACCAAACCTCTCAAAACCAGAATTTTACTTGCTTTTTATAAAATATAAAAATACAAAAAGAATCTTCTCTCAATCCCTTAGACCTCTGTTATATTTTGTTCGAGCCTTCCCAACCTATTCCCCTAGAGAACGATAACAACCCCCGAGTCTTGCCTTACTACACTACAACGGTTAGGTACTCTGCCTAGGGAGTTGTAAAACCTGGTGTGTTTAGAACGACCGCATCAACAACCGTCACAAATCTTAACCATTCTGGTTGAAGTTGTTGTAAAAACTGAACATTGATTTGCATAGTAGCAACTTCCAACTTGTTTCTGGTCATTTCATTCATCATCTTGTAGAATCTTGAATAGTATGACTCAATTGATTCCCCATCTCTTGAAGTAAACTTACCAAACACCCAAAAAAGATTAGTCTTGACATCTTGTTTGTTAAGTGACTCACCCTGCTGCAATCTTTCAATGGCTATCCACATCTCTTTAGCAGTAGTACATGTATCAACTGTTGAGTAAATGTCATCTCCAATTCCACTCAATATCATATGAATTACTTCAGCTTCAGCATCAAAGTAAGCACGTTTTTCAGGAGTGGTGTTCTTATAAGTTTCAACAACATTGTGTTCAGGTACTGCTTCTTCTATTGCTGTTGCTGGTTTAGCTGGAACGGTGATTTCAGTCATTACATAAGGACCATCAAAGATGCATTGCCTTAGTTCTTTCTTGTTAGGCTTAGTATCAACATATCTTAAGAAACGTGACTGCCACCGAGCATATCTCCCTGTTACGTGCATTTGTGGACGTTCTTTGGAACCAGCTGCCATGATGTCATTGTGCATCTGACTGTTGCTTGTTGGAGTAGTCATGATGAATGATTGATGTGTTTTGAAGTGAAAAATGATTTGTAGGATCTTAAGTAGGTAAAGTGATTGTTGTTGTAGATTGTTGTTGTTGAAATCGTTGTTGTAATTGAAATACGTGAATCTTTGTTAACGATTGTTGAGCTAAAGAACTAACGATGAAACTTTCTTTGTTATTAAGGACTAATGGTTGTTTGAATAATTAACAAGGACTAATGATGTAATGTAGTTTGAGTTTAAGGGTTAATAGTTGTTGAAAAATTAACAAAGGATGAGTAATGAATGATGTTTGGACTTGAGGGTTGAATATGTAAATTTTGAATTAGGGTTACATTTTTTAAATCAAAGTCTTCTCGCCAAAATCAAACCATGTCTTCTTCCTTTCATAAACCCTAAAATTGAATCAAATTGCTTGATGCAACACTCAAACCACCTGATCCAACACTCAAATCGCCTAGTTAGTGTTGATCGAATCGCGTGATATAGCTGTCAAACCGCGAGCAATACTAAATAAACAAACCACCTGATATTGGAACAAACCACGTGATCCAAGTAGACAAATCGCCTAAAGGTTATCAAACCGCCTGGCTGTGGTATTCAAATCGCGTGAATGGCTATCCTCAAACCGTGTGAGTGTCAAGTTCAAATCACCTGGTCATACTAAGTCAAATCGCGTGAACCTGCTGATCAATTCGCGGGATACGCAAGATCAAACCGCATGTTTATCTTACTCAAACCGCATAGAATTTTTTGTCAAATTGCTTGATATGAAACTGTCAAACCGCTGGATTGTATAGCTCAAACCGCCTTGTCTTGGATGATCAAACCGCGTGAATTCGCTCAAATCGCCTACTCAAATCGTTAAGGATGTCCTCAAATCGCCTTGGAGAGATACTCAAACCGCGCGATTTCCTACTCAAACCGCCTAAACAAGCTATCAAAACGCCTAACACGTGAGATCAAACCGCTAGAAACAAGGTCACACCGCCTAAGATGGAATCAAATCGCTTGTACTATGGGTTTGTACACTTTTGTCCTTTTTGCTTTTTGTCTCAACCTGTGTATAAAGAAACAATAATAAGTCCAGAAAAGCTTCGCAAATAAGCTAGAAAATAAGAACAAGCTACAAAAAAGTGACTAATGAATAAGCTACTTATCTTTATAATGAAAGTTTGATGCTTTTTCGTTTTAATATAAGCTTTAAAACCTAAATAAACTAGAAAATAAAACGAAACCATATAAGCTATATTAAGCTGTGAAAAGCTATTTAAAAACCTAAATAAGCCACAATTTTTTTTATATAATCTAGTTATGTTATTCGTATTTAAAAGTTATAGCTTTTTAGAAAAATAAGCAAATAAAAGAAAAAAGCCGAATGATGAATAAGCCCAAAAAGCCAAACCAATAAGCTCATAAACAACATCCACTAATCACTAGACCAACCTTTGGCCTCTAATACCAATTGTAGTCTTTAATCTAAACCATAATCACTTTACTTGTATAGATATAGATCGAACGATAGAAAGAAAGTAGGAAGGAGATGAGAATGAAATAAAGAGAGAAGAAGGGAGTGTTTGGATGGATTGCTTACAAGTGTGAAAATACAAATGAAAACAACCAAAACCCTCTCTACACATGGAGAGGGTATTTATACTTGGACATAAACTATGGGATGCCTAGTATGTAACTAACGGGTCAGGCTCAGGTTTTGGTTGGGCTTAAGCCCGCAACACATGCATAATTAGATTACAAAGCGAGCTCGGATCCTTTTCAAGCCTATTACAACGTTGATTACTAAATGACCTTTGACTTCCTGACTGAATAACTGATATTTCTTATTCGACTCAATATTTTGGGGCTAACATTCTCCCATATACCCTAATTCGTTCGACTGAAGCATCAAGATCAATACGAAGGCAATTTCATGCAAGTTGTGAAGGTCTGGGAGAGCTTACATTACTACAAGATCAACTAAGTATATCTTAAACACGCTTTATGTTGAGAAGACATAGTCCAAAGAAGCCTTCTTTCTTTGTGTCATGATATAACCCTTAGGATAGACCAAATTTGGTTACCGAATTGGCTTTCAAGAACATTGTATTATGGCTTGGTTATGTCGATTATGTGTTGTATGTATGTCTAAGTATGCATACCCTGATAGACAAAGAATATGTCAACTTGTATTATTTAGAGACATATTAAAACTAAGCGTCTTGCTAAAGTCATGAGAGAGGTGTACTTAAGTATCGGATCCTTGACAGCGAGATTGCGTAATAAAAAGGGTAGCGCTATGAATTTGGTGGGCTAAGAAAGAAAAGTTTTAGGAAGGGTAATGATGCGTTTTAAGATCTCGTTTTAAAGTCTTGTCTATCTAAGATCTACAATTGCACTAACGGTAAAAGAACCCCGGCGTGTATAGTGTAGGATTGGTAAATCCGAGGTTGTTCCCAAGAGATAAGGGGCGGCCTAAAACTTGAGTTTTAATTGTCACGTTTTTAAGGTGTTTAAGTATTTAAAATGCGAGAAATAAATGACAGAAATTAAAAGTGGATTATTAATCAAAGGGAGAAAACGTGCTAGCCCAGTTAATCCTTCACTAATGTTATAATTCCATTTTCTAGTGCAATGTCTAAATCTCGTTTTATATAGTGGTTTTAATATCATTAGGCGCGATTGGTAGTTGAAGCCTAACCTATAATTCCTATGATCTCAATCTCGTTATTCACAAAAATTGGGCATCTAGTTCATAGTCATTACGTACCCAACTATCTTATAGGCTTATCTAATGTCGACAAACTCACTTCTTGACATTTAAACCCCCATTAGGTGCCAACTAACTAAAGGTTTACCCGCGCTTTTTAAGTACATAATCTAGTATAGGCGGTGATATGGACAACCCCTACAATTGAAATGGATGTCATCCTTTCTTGAGTAACTTACTAGACTACCTTTCAATTATTCACACCTACTTAATAGCTAATTAGCTCTACACTAGCCTTAATACAACCAAAACACGAGAATCATTCAATAAGCGCATAAGATATCCATATAAAACGATAATTAAACGAAGAAATATGAATCAAAACATTAATAAATTCATAACTAGGCTAACACTAAAAGTGTTTAGCCAATCATATTGTAAAATGCAGCAACAATAATGTAAGAAATCATGAATGATCAAACATAATCATTGATATAACTTACTTGATGTTGAACTAATTATAATGATGATTGGATGTGATTTCTCTTTTGAAAAGCCACTGAAGAATGTTGGAAAATGCCTTGGAATGGTACCTTAATCATCCTCTAAGAGTTGTGCGGAGTGGAATTGCAAAATCAACCGAATAAGGGCTTATATTTATAGGCTCGACTATGTTATGGCGTAACCATAAGTAATGGGTTACGTCGTAACCTCCTTTTTGCTTGTATAATTCCACCAGACATAGAATAGTTATGGCGTAATCATGAGTATATATTACGCCGTAACCTTTCTCTGAACTCATGACTTTTTTAATCTCCAAAGTTCTGGCTTAACCGTAACAACCTAGTTACGTCGTAGTTGTCTTGTTAGCGGGATCCTTTCCAAATCTCTATGCAAGTTACGGCGTAACCCTTACGGGGTTGTTGCGCCGTAACGTCTAATGACTAAACTTGGTCTTGTTTAGCAGCAACAAAGGTTACGACATAGCTAAGACGGGCCAACTACGTCGTAGTTTAGATCTGGTCCAGCAAGTTACACATTTTTCTTCAGGTTTCCTTCCATTTCCACGTCTTTCTGTTCCAATGCTCAAATATAACCTAATAATGAAATATGAAGCAATTAAGTACATGTTCACATAAAAATATACTCATTCTGTCCCAATTTATTTGTCCCTGTTTGACTTTATGGGTCTTTCCTTATCAACTTTGACCTTAAATAAAAATTTTTGTGTTATATAAGACTTGATGAAAATGATACAAATGGAATATACATTTAAAACTCAATCCATTCATATATTTTGCATCATATACTAAATAACACAAACAAAATTATTTAAGGTCAAAATTGATAAAGAAATACCCAAAAAGTCAAACAGGGACAAGTAAATTGGGACGGAGAAGTAGCAAATATGAGCATTTAACAAGGAAAACTGATACTAAAATGTATATATTATTTGATGTTATCAGGTAACCCGAGTTGGGACATTTTTTTCACATATATTTGTTTTTCTAAAATGAACTAATGATAGTATGAACTCATGCATAGTTCATAAGTAAAACGAATTTCCGGAAAACTCATTCTAAATATTGGATATAAAATAGAAGACATGAAAACGGATGGATTTAGGTCTTACCCTATGTTAATCTTAAATGTAGATACACCACACATATGTTAGCACACTCAAAATAGCCGGACATCCGGTTGAATTGCGCCTCAGCGTGACATTCAAAAGCGAATAAATAGGGATATTGAGGTAGGTCTGAAAGTAGTTTGATAGTTGCGCCTCAACGTAGGCTAAGATGTTTTGGAAGGACTTGCAGTGAAGTATGGTTAAATCTATCTTGTGGATGAAGTGATGAACCCACGTGAACTAAAGAGGTTTAGAAGAGACTAAATATGCCCGATTGGTATCAGAATCTCGGCCCTAGGAGTTTTCTTAGTGGAGGGAAGTGGTGTAATAAAACACATACCAAAAACTATTGCAAGGTGATTTGCACCTCAGCGTAACACTTTGTAATGGTATAATGTGGGATCCTAGTGTAGTAGGCAAAAGATAGGATTTAGTAGCTATTACGATAAAATGATTGAATTATTGATTGTCTTTGTTAAAATTGTAGATGGCAAGATACAACAACTATATTTTGTTCTTAAATTATGCTTAGTAAAACTATTTTTAGATAATTGAAACACTAACTTAATGAACATAGATTTTTTTATTAGGGGTTTGAGTTTTTAAAATAAGCTAGCTTATAAAATAAGTTTTGTTTGTCACATAGGCTTATGAAAGCTTTTATAAGCCATAAACCTTCATAAGCCCAAGCGCATAGAAAAGACTTATGAAGGCTTATTGCTAGTCAAATTACAAAAATACCCATTAAAATAAATGGATTATCACCCAAAAGCAGGAAATATAAGTGAATTTACGTTAATAAGCTTCATCTCAAAACAATTCGCCAAACAACTTTATAAAAACATTAGTTTGAGGTTTTTGTTTATAATATATATATCTAAGCTCCAGCTTCAGCCCATCGACAATCTATTACGCCAAACATACCCATCATCTACTGTTGTAAGGTACTTGGCAGACAAATCCTTAATGGAATATGAGTGTTTAGTTGATTTATATGAGTTTAAAACACAACATTAAAACCTACCATCTCATGTTTAAATGTTGAATATCAGTAGTGTGCATATCAATTTTGATGATGTACAAATATGCAAGATCACCTCCTTTTTAAAAAACACCAAGTCTCCTGATTTTATAAATCCATCACACTTATATTATAGTTGTTATAAAACTTTTCAATTAAAACCTATCATCACTTTACTATCAAAATCATGTTAGTATAGCAAAGCTATATATCATGCTAAATATCTATATACAAGAACAAAATTTAATCTTAAACTATTAAAATATAGGCCATGAGATTTGTATGGCGTTTTAGGTGGCTAACTACTTCGACCTCTTTGTTTGTATTTTCCAATGTTTCCAACTGTAACCAGAATTCAAACGTGTAGGTGAGACAGGTCAGGTCACCAACTCCACCCTCATCCATGACTCTCATGTTCATCTCTAGCATTTTTTTAACCTATTAAAGTTGAATTATATGCATCTTTTGTTAATGAAAGTGATATGTAATATATTGAAATTTTCTACAATTTTCATGTTGAACTGTTTAATGTGTTCATGGGGAAATTATGTTTGCTTCAAATTTTAGGGGATAAAACACATGCTTAACTTCAAAAAATGTTATGCTCAGCGAGAGATGCATAAAATAATGTCATTTCGATATTGTAGAAACGACATGAACTTACAATCAGTTGATGGTGTGACATTACACTACTTGTCAACAAGAGACAGACTCATCTTTCGCCACAGGAAGAGGGAAGTCGCCAAAAGTATGATCAAAATCATATACTTAGGCTGTGTTTGGACGGGGCTTTTAAGGGCTTGTAAAGGCTCGAGCAGCTAAAATAAGCTTTGTCTATCACACAAGCTTATAGAAACTTTTATAAGTCATAAGCTCATTGAACTGAAGGCTTATAGTTAGTTAAATTACTTAAATACCCTTCAAAATATAATAAATTATAAAAAAAACTGAAAATACATTTGAATTTAATTTGATGTATTTTTATACATAATTCGTCAAACAGTTTTATAAAATTATAATCTCCAACTTTCGGCTTATAATATAAGGTCAAGCCTCAACCTCAGCCCCGGTTTCAGCTTCAACCTCACCTTTAACCCATTTCGTCAAACATATCCGTATAAATAGATGTCCACTTGTGAAGACGAGCTGAGCTTGTATGAAATTGTCTCGATAATAACAAAAATAGTGTTTATATCTGTTATAATGTTAACGGGCTTGGTAAAATTTGTTTGAAGAGCCCACCATTTTGGATAGTGGTAAAAGAGGTGGTAGATTGTCACGAGTAGCATATGACATGTTGGGAGACTTAAGTCAGCAGACTAGTGATACGTCGTGGATCTTATCACCAATCGCAACTAATAACTACAGAGTAACTTTATTTCAAAACGAGAAACATACTTTGGTGTCTGGATCATAGTGTCACTAGATTACTTTAACATTAGTAAAGAAAACAGAAAATTAGGGACCGAGGGCGTTGTGGCCCTCCCAAAAATTTCGACCATATGTATATTTTATAACCTTTTATATATGATTTTAGTCATTTTTTATACAAAAATTTCATTGTAGTGTATATTGCCCGCTTAAAATAAATAGTTTACAAGTTCGCCCTTTCATAGAAAACGTTCAAGTTCCGTCCCTGCATATGTTGATCTTTTACTCTGTACATAAGTAAAGACGATTAGTGGAGCTAAACTTAGAGAGACCATTAAGGTTTTCTGGACCGACTCGGTATAATTTAGGTGGAACATAGTTCTACTAAGAGCAGTGTATTGCGACTATGGTATTCAACGACAATGTTCAACAAGAGCTTTAGTTACGACTTAGTACTACTCCTAAAGACTACATTGGAAACTTGATGTCATCTTCTTCAATTATGATATCTAACAATTTGAACACAGATCGTGATCTATTGAAAACTTGATGTTAACGGGCAAATCATCCATAAGCCTAAGCCTTGAAGCCGTACGAAAAGATATCTAGTGCCCTGGAAGCCTCTGGACCAAATACGTGACTTTTAATGGGCTACTTCTTGGACATATAAACTGCTCCTCTAAATCTATAAGCCAGTTAACACACCTAGTCCGAGTTTGTAACAAAAACTTGGATTAACACCAACTCTGAACATTTCGTTTTTTTTAAAACCGGTTCGGTTTTTTAAACGAACCGGTTTTAGTCAACCAGTCAAAGAACCGGTTTTAACTAAAACCGGTTGGTTTTTTCATATAGAAAATGCAAAATTGGTTCGGTTAGTCAACCGGTTTAACCTGTTTTTATGCAACCGGTTTACAACCCGGTCTTGTCGATTTTTTTTAACCGGTTACAAACCGCCGGTTTGGTTTGAAAGAAACCGGTTTCAAAAAAACCGGTTAAAAAAAACCGGTTTCGGTTTTTTTTTCCCGGTTAGGTTCATGAACCGGTTTTTCTGTACACCTCTATGTTGGTTGACGGGGTCTGGTTCAAAGATTTTGTATTTAGTTAACTAACATGTTTATTAAATCGAGTCGTATGTTTTTTTATAACTAAAAGTTACGCACTTATATAAAAAGATGACAATCCAACATTTTAAAACCACGGTTAAGTTTTAGGAGGCGTTTGGTTGAAGCATTTTGATTTTGAATTTGGACTCAAAGAAAAAAGTGTCGTTTGGTATAAGATAGTTACTATTTGCTTTGGACTTAAACTCAAATATGCAGGCATATAGAAACCCTAGCTATATGCACAGGTTTTCTAACTTGATTTCACTTTTGTTGGCCCATTTTAATTTCCATCCATGATTTGTTTTTATTTTAATTTATAACTTAATTTATAATATACTTTTAAATATTATTTCTCTCATATTAAATTTAAATTTAAATTTTAAATCAAATTCAAATTCAAATCCTAAACCCATTTATAAACCAAACGAGCCCTTAATCTATGTTGAAAGCCCAAAAAATATCAGAGTCAACCTAAACCTAAGTATTGTATTAAATGGAATAGTACTATGTCTTATGTACAAGCTATCGCATATCGTCACAACCAAAATGTATGTTGTCTATCCTTTCTTAACGGTATGAGTAATTTGTTCATCATTCGGATATGTTGTTAATTCAAATCTTAACTAAAATATATGTGACCATATATTAAATTTATGGAGTCTTTGTCCAAGTTCTTAAAATATCAGCTTGATAAAAAGGCAATCTGAGCTTTTATAAGTTCATGGACTGTTTGTGACAACTTCTCAAAGTTGTTATAAGCTGAAAAGGAAGTTTCGTCAAGTTCTATCAAGTCTCAAAGTCAAATGGCTAAAGTGAAATATTGGCCTTTATAAGTTTACGTGCCAGCTAGAGTTTCTCATTCTAGCACGTCTCGTTTGTTATCTCTGTGTTTTTCTCCCTTCAATATTGTTATTCTTGTTATTTTGATATCATCGAGATATCAATTGAGTCTTGTTTGTAATTGCAAGATTAGCTCTTATTCAATCTTGCTAGAGTTTCTGAGTAGAGAGTGTTATTGTAGTGAGGTTTGTTAGGATACACCTGCATGAGGGACTAAATTGTTTCCCTTTTGTATTGTTTGGTTCACACTTTTTAGGGGATTAAACCTCTTGTATTATTCATTAATAAAATAGCACGTGGGGAGGTTGGTTGAGCGCATATCGGTTGTTCTTGGTTGTTTTTTATATTGATTACATGGTATCAAAGTCAGGTTGCTCTAAATCGTGAAATCTTGGTTGTTTTTTATATTGATTCTTGGTTGTTTTTTATATTTGTTGGTGGATTTGATCAACTGAGGGTTGAATCTTAACGGTCATGTGTAGATTCGTTTGTTTAAGTTTAGATCCAGTGATTTGTAGGTTTGATCAATTATGGTTTCTAGAAACCCTAATTTGTCAATTATTGGGGATTTTGTTCCTGATTGGTTTTGGGCTCATTCTTTTCATTTGTAACCCTTGACTAAGTGAATCAAGGGTGCTAGGCTGTTCTTGTTGTTTTTTCACGGTATAGCTCTGTAAGTTTTATTTTCTTCCTTTAAGGGATTCAGTACTTTGGTTGAAGGGGTGCAAAGGAGTCCGGTTAACACCTTGACCCTCTAACTAGATTAGTGTGGATACTTATTCTGGCCAACTCCAATTCCTTCAACTGGGTATTTGGACACCTTGGGTGTGAGTTTAAGGTTATGATTAGATTGATGGTGATAGTTAGTTTGTAGAATTGTAGAGTTGCTCATTAGGTTAAAGTTTATTTGTTTGATAAGCTCTTGCTTAATTATTAGTCTTTTCTAGACCGTTTTCTTGTTTGATATTTTGTCTATTCTGTTTTAATTGTTCTTTGTGATTATTTCTTGTTTCTATATGTCATCATGGTAGGTCCTAGTGGTAGTTCTGATAATATTGAGTTGAGTAATAATTTGGATGTTGGTAATCCTCTTCATATGTAAACTAATGATAATAGTAATATTGCTCTATTTCTATTTACACTTTTTGGTACTGAAAATTATAGAATCTGGGCAGGTGCTATGAAATTGGCTCTTCAGGCTAGGAATAAGTTTTTTTTGTTGATGGATCATGTTTGAAAGAGTCTTATGCTACTAGTAATGTATTGTCTGCTCAATGGGATAGATGCAATGCTATTGTATTGACATGGATTATGAATTCTATATCTCAAGATGTTTACATGGGTCTTGTTTATTCTGATAATGCTACTTATGTGAAAAGAACTTGAAAGTACTTATGATAAAGTTGATGGTTCTGTCATTTTTAATTTGCTTTAAAAAATTAATGTTGTAAAACAAGGTGGTAGTTCTGTTGTTGATTATTATCATAGGCTCAATTCTCTATGGAGAGAATTTGATGCCTTAACTAAACTGCCTAAATGTGTTTGTGAAGTTAAATGCTCATGTGATGCTAGTAAAGAGTTGATTTTGCATCAACAGCTTATGAGGCTGATGCAATTCCTTATGTGCCTTGATGACTGTTATCAGCCCATTAGGATTGCACTCTTTACCATGGATCCACTCCCTGAGGTTAAGGATGCTTATATAACTGTTTCTAGAGAAGAATCCCATAGGGGTATTCCTAAGTCCTCCGGTGTTTCTGAATCTAAACTAAATGCTACTTCTTTTGCTGCTAAGTCTTTTAACAAGAATAGAAGGTCCTTTAATAATAACAATAATAACACTAGAGGATTTACTCCTAGTAATAATGTCAATAGGGGCCCTAATCCTAATCTAAATTGTAAAAACTATGGTAAAATTGGACATACTACTGATAGATGTTTTGAAATTGTTGGTTTTCCTACTGGGTTTAAAAGAGATACTAATACTATAAAACAAGGTTTTAATGTTAATGTTGAGGTTAACTGAATGATAAGCAGTGTTCTTCTAGTCTTTCTTATGGTTTACTTTTGAACAGATGCAAAAGCTTTTAAGTTTGATAAATGATAAATCTATTAGAAGCATACACGCCAATATGGCATGTAGGGCTTCATTTTTAATGGGAATATTTGGTTTAATATAAATTTCTCTAGATTTTATTATGCCAACTCAAAGTTATATGCTCAAACGATTACTTTAAGTTAGATTATTGATTCAGGTACTAATCAGCACCTAACTATCTCTACTGTTGGTATGTTTAATGTTGTAGATATAACAAGTCTTAAAATTACTATTGGTCATCCCAATGGGACTTTGGCTACTATCAGTCATGTCGGAAACCTGAAATTTTCTAATAATGTAATTCTATATGATGTTCTTGTTGTGCCTTGATATTGTGTTAGTTTATTATCTGTAATAAATTGATAAGAGATAGCAAAATGTTTGTTGGATTTGATGAAGATATATGTTATATTCAGGACTTAAAAGGGAGACTGTTATGGGGACTGGTAGTGAGTCTAAGGGACTCTATTTGTTTGATATGAATAAAGATAATACTATGGGTAAGTCAAATATGATTATGTGTTGTAATATGTCTAAAATTTTATGGCATAACAGACTTGGCCATCCTGCTGACCAAGTCCTATTTGTTTTGCACAATGACTTAAAGATTTCTAAGTCTTCTTCTGTGCATGTTTGTGAAATCTGCCATATGGCTAAACAGAAAAGGGAACCTTTTCCCTTGTCCATTCACAAGTCAAAGACATTAGGTAAACTTATTCACTTGGATTTGTGGGCTCCTTACATAGTTCCAAGCAAAGAAGGGTTTAGATATTTTCTAATTATAGTGGATGATTTTTCCAGTGCTGTTTGGGTATACTTGGTAAAAATCAAGGATGAGGTGTTTGATGTCTTTGTATCTTTTATAGGTCTTGTGGCTAATCAATTTAAAATAAAACTCAAATTAATTAGGTCGGATAATGGAACTGAATTTGTCAATAATAAAATGTCTAAATTGTTTTCTGAATTGGGTATAATACATAAGACCTCATGTGCTCATACTCCTCAGCAAAATGGGATTGCTGAAAGGAAACATAGAGACTTGCTCAATGATGCAAGGAATCTTATGTTTCAAGGGGTAATTCCTTTGAAGTTTTGGTCTGATTTTGTTCTAACTGTTGTTTATTTTATAAACAGGTTGCCATCTTCTGTTTTAAAAGGTAAGAGTCCATATGAGCTGGTTTTTAAACATAAACATAGTCTTTCCCATTTGAGGTGTTTTTAATGTCTTTGTTTTTTAACTATTTTAAACAATTCTGATAAGTTTTCTTATAAGTCTGAAAAAAGTGTTTTAATTGGTTATTCATCTGTGAAAAAAGCTTATAAACTTTTAAGTTTCTATTCCAAGGATGTAAAATTTTATGAAACAATGTTTCCATTTAAAATGAAGTCTAAGGAATCTGTTGATGCAGAGTGTGCAAGTGAAACAGACCATCTTACATTCTTTGATAACCAAATACCTCAAAGACCCTATGATGATGGAAGGGCTACATATGTTGTGGATGGTAGTGTTCCTTCTTCTAGACATAATAGCACATATACTACATTATGTCAGGAAGAATACACTGCAACCCAAATAGACAATCAAAGCTCATCTGAGGGCAATAATTTTCAAAATACAAATGGAAAAACATTAAATGAGAATATTTTTGAACAAGAAGATGTGCAGACACCTGGTTTAAGAAGGTCTAGTAGGCAGTCTAAGTTACCTGCTAACTTCAATGGTTATGTTGTTAATATAAATGTAAAATATGGCATTGAAAAACATGTGAGCTATTATGGGCTTAATAGTGTGAATATGTGTTTGGCTTCTACCTTAATTATGTCCGTTGAACCTACTTGTTATAGTAATGCTTTAAAAGATCCTAACTGGGTTGATGCTATGTATAGTAAAATAAAAGCTCTGAACATAAATAAAACTTGGGTAATTTGTGATCTACATATAGGAAGAAAACCTAATGGATGTAAATAAATTTATACAATAAAATATAAAGTATCACATAAAATTGAAAGATATAAGGCTAGACTTGTGGCTAAAGGGTTTTATTTAAAGAAAAGGGTTTGACTATGATGAAACATTCAGCCCCGTTGTGAAAATGGTAATTGTTAGATGTCTTATTAGCATTGTTGTTGTTAATAGTTGGCATTTATATCAATTGGATGTTAATAATGATTTCTTATATGGTGATCTTGTTGAGGATATTTATATGTGTTTGCCTCAAGGGTATGATAATGTAGATAAGTCTAAAGTTTGCATATTTACTAAGTCTTTGTATGGTTTAAAGCAAGCCTCAAGGCAGTGGAATGCCAAGCTTACCACTGCTTTGGCTGAGCATTGCTTTGAGCATAGTAAATTTGGTTACTCTCTTTATACTAAGCAAAAAGGTGATATATTCATTTCTTTACTTGTTTATGTGGATGATATAGTTATAATTGGTAATGATGAATCTAGAATCAAAGGGTTTAAAGAGTTTTTGAGCACTAAGGTTTTGATTAAAGATTTAGGTATCTTGAAATATTTTCTGTGTATTGAAATTCTAGAAAATGAAAAAAGGGTTTTGTATGAGTCAAAGGAAGTATAGTCTTAAATTGTTGTATGAGTATAGCTTGCTTGTTGCAAGGCCTGTTGATATTTCATTACCTAAAAACAGTGTGTTATGTTTTGAAGAGTCTGAAAATGACAAGTATCTTAGTGATTTCACTAGTTATCAAAAACTTGTGGGAAAGTTAATATAAACACTAGACCAGTTATTAGTTATGCAATGCATTGTCTTAGTCAACACATGCATAGTCCTCTGTATTCTCATTTTAAGGCTGCATTAAGAGTTTTGAGGTATCTAAAGGGGTCTCCTCATTGCGGGATTCAGTTTAATAAAAAGTTTGATTTAAAACTCAAGGCTTTTGTTGATGCTAATTGGGCAAAGTTTCCTATGAACAGAAAGTCTATTACTAGTTTTTGTGTTTTTCTTGTGAGAAAATTTGGTTGGGCAATTTGTTGCATAGTCTTAGGCTAAAAAGTTTATATCTTATAGATTTATGTTATGATAATTCATCAGCTATTAAAAAAGCTGCTAATCCAATGTTCCATGAAAAGACTAAGCATTTTAAGCTTGATGTTCATTTTGTTAGAGAAAAGGTTATGGATTGTATTATCAAAACTGTCACAATTGATAATAATGTGCAAGTTGCAGATATTTTTACCAAATGTCTTGGTGTTGTACAACATAATATGTTTTGCAGAAAACTTGGATTACTAGATATGTTTGTTGGAGTTATGACATGCAAGGAAAGGGAGGATTCAGTCTAAGAAGAAGTTTAGATTGAGGGAGGATGATAAAAAGGCAGCTTGAGCTTTTATAAGTTTATGGACTGTTTGTGATAACTTCTCAAAGTTGTTATAAGCTGAAAAGGAAGTTTGTTCAAGTTCTACCAAGTCTCAAAGTCAAAGGGCTAAAGTGAAATATTGGCCTTTACAAGCTTAAGTGTTAGCTATGGTTTCTCATTCCAACCTCTCTCGTTTTGTTATCTTTGTGTGTTTTCTCTCTTCAATCTTATTATTGTTGTTATTTTGATTTCATCCAGATATCAATCTCATTTTAGTTTGTACACTGCAAGATTGATCTCTTTATTCAATCTTGCTAGAGTTTATGAGTGAAGAGTGTTATTGTAATGAGGTTTGTTAGGATCCACCTAGTGGGGACTAACTATTTCTTTTGTATTGTTTAGTTAACACGCGTTTGGGGATTAACCTTCTTGTACTATTCATTAATAAAAGGGTTAATTGCCTAAAAATGTATTATACTTGACACTTTTTGTTATTGTGTGTAGAGTACTATTTTTTGTCATTGTGACACCAAACTTTTGAATTCGTGTTATTGTGTGTATTTTGTGACCATTTTACCCTCACTTTTTTCAATTTTTGAAGGGTAAAATGATCATTTTGCATGCAAAAAATAGCCACAAAATACACACAATAGCAAAAATTCAAAAATTTAGTGTCATAATGACAAAAAATAGTACTCTACACACAATGACAAAAAGTGTCAAGTAAAATACATTTTTAGGCAATTAACCCTTAATAAAATAGCACGTGAGGAGGTTGGTTGAGTGCAGATATGTTGTTCTTAGTTGTTTTTTATATTGATTAC